>JBBMKF010365302.1:0-14603 GCA_037834155.1 Curcuma caesia
AGAGACATGAGTTGCATGTAAAATGGACAAAAAAAACACAAGTAGTGTGTATCTGACTCTTAGTTTAGTGCCAAAGAACCAAAGGAGCATAGTTCCAGGATAATTTTAGTGACTCAAGTTGTAGGAACAAGCAAGGGCACTCAGGGTTTCAATTCTCGGCTGGAATGGTACTGTGTCGGTGTTGTACTGGGCATGCTGACATATGATACCGGAGGCACAATGAGTAAGAAGGCGAGTCACCTGCAGAAGCCTGACGTTCGTAGTCACCCACGGAAACTGTCATGGATGCTCATGGGAGCTCCATCACAAAAGCCTGGCCCCCTCTTCGTATTGAGGGTCTTGAACTTGTTTGTGTGCTGGTTAGCAATATGGAAAGACAAGTTCTGTCCATGCCGGCCAACATGGAACAATTTTTTAAATCATGTGAACAAGTCTACTGAAAGTTAATGTTAACCATTGACCAGTCCCCAAGTGGCAACAATTTGCCCTCAGTTTCCTGTTTTTAAGGTTGAAATGGAACAAAATCCAATTCGCCAGATTTTTGTACTAATTGGATCAGACTGGTCATGCTTTCGGTCCTTGTCCGGCAATCCAGTACCATTTTCAAAACATTTATCCAACAGCTTTTTTATTCCTAAAGGTGTTGTGCAGCAGGATGAAAGAACATGAGTGAGAAAAATAGAACTAGAATATGCATCGAAGGCAAAAACATTGCCATAATTTCTCTTATTTGGTGCATCAGATGAACAAAAATAATAGCTAATGGGAAGAGGGCAAGGCATTGAAGAAGAATACCATCGTCGGTCTGATACTTGTTCTTATCATCTCCTGCATAAGCCAGAAGGTTGTATTTTGGGTTCCACTCCACACTATTCATCGGTGCCTTGCAGGGAATTTGATGAACTGACCTCCCAGTTTGGACATTGGACTGAAGAATCCAGAAAGGAAACAATTAACTATGTGCATAACAAATTTTGGATCTAATTGAAATTAATGTATAGTGTAGAAAGATGAGTCTCATGAGAACTACATACGATATCGACAAACAGATCTTCACTCGCAGATGCAATGTATTCTCCTGTATAATTAAAGCTTATAGTTCTGACAGGCCATCTGAAGTAGAATCATAGTTTAAATTTTAAGAAACTCAAAATTACAAAAGATAAATCCAGCCTCACATTCTAGCATTTTTCATTCAGTCAGAGATAAATTAATTTACCAAAGATATTAATTGTTAGTTATAATGCAGATATTCCATAACCAGTGGGTAACTTATGAAATGTTAAGAACATGAAGTTGACTCGATGCTTACTCCAGTTTGGTGAATGTTCGAATGCACAGAATATCTGAGACACCCCAGAGGCTGACAAGTGAATCTGCACTTCCTACAGCAAAGTATCTGCAATTGAGTAGAAGTTTAATGGCTTAGTTCTGCAGTGTAGTTTTAACGATCAGAATGGATTCTACAAAAGTGGGATCAAATTATTATTTAGTTAAATTTAAACCATCTACATGTCAATATCTGAAGAAAATGTAGCAAACAATTAATTCTATTGGTAATTTGCTCATAAAGATAGAAGCTCAAGACTCAAATAATCCATGAGTTCGTTCTTTTCATTAGCTCACAAGGTCCTCAAAATATAGAAAATAAGAAGCCAGAACAGTGATGGTAGCTTTAGTACCAATAAATTTAAGATGAGAATTTATTTGAACAAGAATCGGCTAGATCACCTTCCAATTGGATCAATAGCAATACAATAGCATCCTGCAGTGTGAGCCATAAGGGTGTGAAGCACCTTAAGGGATGGGTATGACAGCACTTCAACAGTACCTACATAAACAAAAAAAAAAAAAACTCTCAGCTCCTCGAGAACATCATACATATTGGCTTCCCTCAGAAGATATCAAGATTGCTTCTCACATCATGTATTCGTCCAAGTAGTGAATCAGCATATTAGCACAATTAAAAGGAATATTTATGTGATTCTAACCATTCCCAGTAGTGAGGAAAAACAGCTCTCCGGTTGTATTCCATGCTATCTCATTTACCTGATGTGCAAATCATATGGCATTAAAGCAAGTGTATTATGACAAAAAAATTAAGAAAAAAAAGGGCTTTTGAAACACAAAACGATAGAAGTCATTAAATTTACAAGCAAAGTTAACCAAATACACTAAAAAAACCTTCTTCATTTATGATTGCATATGAAAACTACAACATAGATTTGAAGTACCTTTTAAAGCAGATAGGTGTGTTTAGAGATGAAAGCACTATGATCTCAAAACATTAATGAAACAACTTCCAACTTAATATTAATTAGGCAAAAGCTATAAGATAGACAAACTCATGTGTAAAACTTCCTGAAAAGATACATAATACTATGATGTACAATCTATGATGTAGAACTCAATATTTTGGAACTTATATGGAAAGCACAATATATGATAGAAATTTATATGGAAAGCACACCTTAAAAGATCATATTTTGGAATTTATTTATCAATATGCCAACTCAATATTTGGTACATTAAGTACTTTGATTGAAACAAGAGAACACAAATCTAGTGTCATACGAGTGTGTGAATGTTCACAAAGAAACTTCAGGAAATCTTTAAAGAATCAGAAATATCTTCAGCATGTGACCTCATAGTTAAATTTGCGTCTATGTATTGGTTTATATTTCCGAACATCCAATATAGTTAATTCATCCTCCTGCAATCAAAGAAAAAACTGAATCAATGATTTGCACTTGTGAATTTAACCAAAAGGCAGCAAGGACTAAAGAACAAAAGCTGATCTTGCTGAACGTTCTCAAATGCAAATTACAGAAGCTATGTGAAGTTTTGGAAAAAAAAATATATGTCATAAACCAGCATAAATTTAAAAATGGAGTTCACAGAAAATAATGTTCATGATAAGCGTCTGCCCCATGGTGAAGCATTGACTGCACTAGAGTCAAGCAGGTAGAACTGAACAGACATGATGAGACAATGCCAACCGTGCACACTGCGATCCCAACAATTAGTATGTGCCGTTTAATTATAGACAAAGTTATCTGTCTATCACTCATTAAATGTATGCATCATCATTCGCTGATAATAGCGATGCAACCACATCAATGATGCCCACCCGAGTTGATGGCTTGCCTCCACATTATTGGCGTCGATGAACACATTTTGTTGGAGACACAATTGTTCATCCTATAAATGCGACCAACCCTGAACCTTCAATTACTCTTGTTCTCACTTCAACTCTATTTTGCATGCAATCAATTTCTCAAGTTCTTTTGTTAGGCATCGCGACCCATTCCCAGCTCATCCTTCTATGCAGGTTGAGTACATACAAGCTTCGTGTAACTGGACTCCTCATCAGTTGCATAAGGAAAAGAAACAGACCCAACTAGTTTAAAACAAATGACTTTTGCATTAGAAAAAAAAACTGAAATAAGGAAATGAAAGGAAAAATGATCAAAGAGGTACAAGCAAGGGCCTAAATCCTGGTGTGCTTTTTGATTAAAACAACAAAAAATTTCAGTGCTGATAGGAGAAAGTCACAACTCACAACATGACAAAAAAAGGCAACAACCAATTTATCAAACACAAAACAACTGTACTGCAGTAAACTCTACTTAGGTTGAAGAGATAGGGATATGTGCAGCTTATGATTGTGACACTTTTCTAGCCAATGAGCAAAGAAGTGGAGTAGAAAAAGGAGAAACATGATTTTAAAGTCTAAACTCTTGTTCCTATTATTTCACTTATGTCCAATTTGGCAAACAAAGTTTCAAATATCAACCTACAGAAAAATGCAGAAATAAGCTCTTCTTTTGTACCTTATTTCCAACAGCTATGTGAGTCCCATCAGGTTTGTAAGTAATATTGATGTTTTCTCCACTTAGCTCAACATTTTGAGTGCACTTTCCACCTAAAAAACACATTTAACATCGTTTAAAGATGTCAAAAGAATCTTCCAACTAGTATAAAGCACAAAGTTTGGGCATCTAATTCGCAGAAATGAGATATTACTGAAAATAGCAACCTCCAAACTGGAAAATTGATAGGCATCATTCCTCTTTAAAAAAAAGGAGTTTCATGCCTGAAACATATTATATCGTAAATGATCTATCCCCTAAACAAAATTTGGCATTCCAATATAACCAAGCTTTGTATTCACCAAACAAGAAACATAAGATTTCTACTCTATCAGCTATTGCTCGTTAATCATGCGCATACACATAGACACATCTCAATGGCCGAAGCAAACCACATTAACCAAAACATTATTATGCATTCACCTTGGAAAATAGACATCAATGCCAAAAATACAAATGAGAAGTCCTGAGTTTACACTTCTATTTGTTTTTGTCCTTTCTTTTAACATTATTGTTAATAAATAATTTAAGAAAGTGAAACCTATCAAAGAAAGAGTAATTTACTCCGAGCATCCCAAAAACGAACAGTCTTGTCCCCTGCTGCAGTTGCTACAACATCGGGATGCTTAGGGTCCCAGCATAGCTGATCTACACTGTCTGCATGGCCTTTCAACTCAATGTCTTTGACTTTTCCCTGCACATGTAGTAATGGAATATGTAAATGATAAGACAAAATCTGTATCCATAAATTTGTTTCTTAGATAAATAGGCATACTTGCATTACATGGCTTCATAAATTCAAACTAATCCCAATGAAAGTTCTGAAACAAAAAAGAAAAAGAAAACTATTCAAGTCTGATTGACAATGCCTCTCGGATTGACAATGTTTCAGATACCAGGGCATAAATCATTCATTTTCGTGTAATGGCTCATTGCCACTATCCAGAATTGACATGCAAAGATAAGACAGATAAAACGTAAATGAGATTTATTAACATATTCCAACAGTTTATCTTCTCAATCGGTTAGTGCAAAGAATAACAAACAAAAGGAGGCGGTAAGATTACATGACCATGAGAATCGATATTCCAAACACGAGCAGTATGATCAACAGACCCGGACGCAAGCTTCGTTCCCAGACAATTCCAGGCCACCGAATGAACCTGGCATCATAACCTCAGTCAGATTAGTCCTCGAACGCTAGAATGAAAATTTTTAGGGTTTGCGAGCATCCCAGAGATAAAAAAAACAAAATCTCCAATCCATGATCAGCAAACACATGAAATGAAACTTCATACACCATTCTGGCAAACGAAAAGGAGAGAATAAGACTTTTTTTAGGTCTTTTATCCATCTTAAGCAATAAGTGGTGGAGAAATAGACTGGCAAAACCCTAGATGAAACACCATAACGAACTGAGCGAAAGGAAAGGAAAAAAAACTAAAAAAGATTAATGTAATCCCGTGCAGCCACCTTCTTTTTGTGGCCTTGGTACTCCCTGGAGCTTAAATTTTTGAAATTGATGGCTTTCTCCTCCATTGCCGGCTCCAAGATGACCTGACGAGGTCACTGCAACTCGAGAATACACGCGAGCCAATACAAAACAAGGGCTTCCCAAACAGGAATGAGATAATAAATAAATTTCACATTGGCCCTCCGAGTTTGTTTCGCTTCTCAGACATATATTAGTTAATTATATTTCCCCCCTTCACTGTTACGAAATCATATCATTTTCTTTCAAAAATGGTATGATTTCACAAATGCTGGAAGGTATAATGTAATTTATTAAATTACATGGAGCAAAATGAAAATATTGGATGATTAAAGTGAAGTTCATTTCCGTTTTTTTTTCTAAAGTTAAAATATAAGGATTAATATTTGTTAATTATACTTTACCCCTTACTGTTACGAAATCATATCATTTCCCTTCTAAAATGGTATGATTTCATAAACACTGGAAGGTACAATGTCATTCATTAAATTACATGGAGAAAAATGAAAAGATCGGATAATTAAAGTGAAGTTCTTTTCTGTTTTTTTCTAAAAGTTAAAATGTGAGGATTAATATTTGTTTATGTTATGACCCTAAACCCTAAAGTCATGAAGAATTGTAATAAAAAGAATATTGGAACTGAAATGGAAATAATTTCGGTTTAAAATAAGCTAAAGATAATTTCACTCACTCATGCACTCGATCCTTTATCATCGTTCATAAGGTTTCTTTTCCTTTCATTGTTGTAGGGTTGTTCACATACCACTTCATCATTACTCAAAAACCCCTTCACTATTTACTCTCCCCCCTCTCATACACCCACATTGATCGAAGGCTTCATCCATTGTTTGTCATCAATCATGAATCCTTCTTTGCCTTTCATCGCTATCCATGAGTTTTTCTTCGTTTTTTGTCGTTAATTGTAAAGCTCTATTGCCATTTGTCCTCGGATGTGAAGCTTCATTGGCCCTAAGTCATAATCAACATGCCTCCTCCGTTCTCTACGATACGAGCTCCTCTTCGCCTCTATTATTGACTATGAAATCTTCTTCACCTTTCATTATCAATTTGCAAGCCTCTCTCTCATTATTTTTGATTTCGCTTGTTTGTTTCTTTGACCTTAAAACCTTTGTTGTATTTTATCAATAGTAACAAGCTTCCTTACTTTGTCATCAACTATGAGCCCTCCTTCACCTTCAATCATTAGCTAAAATTTATATTGTTGATAAGATGTTTAAGTTAAGTCTAAAATTAACCAACCTAATAACTTTAAATTTGACTATAAATATTATTCATGAATAAATAATAATAATTTGTTTGAAGGATTGAAGTGCCCTTTATTTATGCATCAGAGACCAATTAATATATTTATTTTATATATTATAGAAACAATAATTTATAATAAATAAACGTATCTTAATAATTATTCTATTTTATTAATTATTTGTTTTTAAATGGAAATGAGTTGTTTTTTTTTCTCTCCTTTTGTTTTCCTCATTTTCCCAGCCTTCCTCCAGTGGCATGCAGTGAATGGTGTTTTACTGTTTCCAGTTTAGTCCTGCGCCATAAATAAAACCCAACCCCCTCTTTGGCTTCGTCTCCCATTCATCGCCGCCTCCTCTCGCCTTCTTCGTCCGTGCCCAGGCGTTGCGAAATCGAGGCCGCTCTGCTGTTGGGGGATCGAGATCCTTCCACAATCCGCCGCCCGATCGCCGCGTCCTGCAGGAATCCGGAGCCGATCTCTCCGGAACGATGGATTCCGGCAGATACATGGCCTATTCGCCCTCTCCTTCCACCGCCCCTCACTCGCCTCACATCTCCGGCATGCGCACGGCTGGCGGCGCCCTTGGCGAGCAGGAGAAGTAAGATTTTGCTCTCCCCGATACTTTCCACATCGTTGGAAAGCCAAAAATATTTTTTTTTGCCTTTTTAGTTCTTCCTTTCTTTAGGTTGTTTTCATTTGTCTCTGTTGATTAATACAAGGACCATGCACTGGTAATTTGCTGGGTCTTTAAAACTCTTGTTGGCAATCGATTTTCGAATTTGTTTTATTCAGGAATTGCGTGATGGAGTCAGTAATTTTTAGTATAATATCTTCGTTTTTTTGCCGGATCTTTTGGACTTTATTTTAAGATCTAGATCTTGCTTCGATTGGGATGAACTGTTTTTTATTTTTTTTCAGATAATGATGATTTTATTTATGATGTGCAATTTGTGCAAGCCTTCATTTTGGGAATCCATATTGTATTTTAGAGGTTAATCAATAGACGTTTCTAGAAAGAAGATGCTAACTAGCTTAGTTGATAAGGGCCTTGGATGTTGGAAGTTGTAGCAAAGGGTTTGAGTTAGTAGTCTGCCTTGCCAACTTGGGTGGCGGTTTATTTCTAAAACATGTCCTTTTGGAAGATCTGTCAGGTCTGGATGCAAACATTTATCCCAGGGAACTTGTTTTCTGTATCTTGGGACAGTTTGGAACCTCTTCATTTAAATTTCCTGAGGATGTTGGTTATTTGACAAATATTCTTGTGAAAGTACTGAGACATGCATTGTTTGCCAGGTATCTAGCAGAATTGTTTGCGGAGCGACAGAAGCTTAACCCATTTGTGCAAGTGCTGCCTCACAGTTTCCACTTGCTTAGCCAGGGTGAGTTCTCAAATCTTTTAAGGGCATCAGATTTTCTGCTCGAGATTTGCAGTTGTCTGCATGAAATTGGTAGTGTATGTGAGATATGAGTAGCGAACTATAGGATTGTTGATGTCTACTTGTTAGAAGCATTATTCTGAAATTTAAGATTTTTGTGCCTATTTATTCCATAATGATATTGACAGGAATGAGAAATGCACTATTTTAAATTATTTGAATCACTTTACTAACTAAACTTGAATGTGATGCATTTGATAATTGATTTCCAAACTATTGTCTGTATTGAGTGAATCACTTGATCTTCAATTAATTCAAACATGTCAAATTATGAATTCCTAGTGATAGCAATTGACTTCTGTGGGGGGAAAAAACTGTCCATGCACTCGCAAAATGAGAAGTCTGAGCTTTCTTTTCTAATGCCAAATATGTGTGTTTGGTGGTATTAGTTTAATGAACATCAATCTTCTGAGCACAATGAAGCTCAGATCTGCTACTTTTTTTTAACCTGTTCAAATGTGGGAACCAAAAAGTTCTTATTTTGCCAAGCCGAGTACACCAAGATAATGGTTTGCTAGAGGATGGTTATATTACTTTCCATTGGCTCTGTATTTTTGCAGACAATATTACTTTAATTGGTTATCTTGTAGGAGTAGAATAAGCTAATTCAGGTTTTCTTAATATTTCTTGTCTGTTACCATGGTTCTAATTATCCAATCATTAACCCATGACTGTCCATTTACTGCTAACTAATTCAATTAACAAAGCTAACTGGTAGTTCTTGTGCTTGAAATTGAATGTGGAGCAGAAATTTTGCGTGTAACCACACTGTTGGAGAATGCATCTCTTTTAGATCAATCTGGTTTTGAACATGGTAGCCCACTGATCACTGGAGGATTATTTCCAAATGGAGGCGTTGCTGACATGAATAGCTGGGCATCAGCATTTCAATCTGAAGTACGGATACTGACTATTAACATGACTTCCTTTTTATCTAGTATACTGCTCAGTAAATTTTATCCTGCATATTTTTTTACTAGGTGAAACTAACAGATGATTTTCTGTTTAGTGCATTGTTTGTATATGTTTATAATTGACGTAACACTAGATGTGGTGTCTACATCCTTGCAGCATGCTTGATTACTAACATAGTTGTGTAGATCCATTTTTAGTTCCGACCTTGTCTTCTTGAATGGCTTCCAAGTTTCCACATACTGTCCTGCTTTATAATTTCCTTCTTAGAAGGGGTAAAATTCACATTGTTTTCATGAGATACATGTGCCAGGTAACCTTTATATACAGAACGACTTAATGATCTGGACAATGTCTGCTTGAACGATTGTAATGTTCGTCTTAACTGCATCAACAAATCAGTTAATCATGCAAGTCATAGATGACGCAGTTGTTTAAGCATTTTTTGCTTAAACATATAATATAAATAACCTCGGATGCAGGTGTTTGATTTTGAGTATTGTATGCAACAATCTTGTTGTTTTAGTTTTCGGTTTCTACTTATTGTATAGAAAACTCACTACTGTTCTTGTCTTAGCAAGAATTCTTTTCTGTTGATGTTTGTATTTACCTCTGCTGGGTTTTGATTGTTTTGTAGAGATTGGGAACTTTGCAACCTTCAACTAGGAGTGGTTGGGTTGGGCAACAAGGCAACTCTTCTGGTCTTGTTGTAAAGAAAACAATTAGGGTGGATATTCCTGTGGATCAGTACCCCAATGTGAGCAGCACAATTTAGCTTTTCAATTTTTGTTTCATGAAGGCGTTCTCTCTAATATGTTTCCCTTTGATTTTGTAGTATAACTTTGTTGGTCGACTCCTTGGTCCTAGAGGAAACTCTCTTAAGAGGCTTGAGGCTCTCACTGCTTGTCGTGTTCTAATACGGGGGCGAGGCAGTATTAAAGATCCTGCTCGGGTACAAATTCCTTTCAACTATTACTCTTTCTTCTGAAATCCATCCATGGCATTGTAATTACAACTCTTAGAGAAAACCAATAGATGCAGACTATGAGAACAGTATAGTTGCTTTGTTATGTAGGTTAATCAGTTGCATTACCTTTTACATGTAGACAGATGTTAATGCATAACATAAAAACTAATATTTACCAACTAGTGTTCTCTGGTTGAATAAAAAATTACAAAGTAAATAAACACACTTCGGATGTGCTTCTCTCGCATTCAATCTGTATCTTTCAATTAACTCTCTTTTATACACAATATTTTAGTGTGACTTCTCTAGTGCTTCCTAGACAGCAGCTAACCTGTTATGATTTTGTTGTTGGCTTCTCCTAATGTAAATGTGAGTTTAACCTGCATTTGAAGTGAATACATTTTAACAATAAATCCCTTTTTGTCTGCAACAGGCTAACTGTTTGTTGGGTTGTAGCTTGTTTGTCTTTGGTCGATTCTGTGTTATACTGGATTAGCATATTGATAATTAAGTGCAAAAATAGGGTTAAAGGTTTATGGTAATATCTAGACTCTAGAGGTATGAATGTCAATTCACGAAATATCAAAATAATTTAATTACATTTATCATCTACTACCTGCAGTAGCACCCAGCGAGGCATGTTTACATACCTTGGTCTATTCAAAGGCCACATTAATATATATTCAAGTGAAAAATGTATTATTGATACAATATTTAATTTATTTGCCCTATTCATGATGCTATTCTTAGATCTCAATTCACTTGAATGTATATTCACACGAACAAGTGCTGTTCATACTTTGTTCTAATTCTTCCTTTTTCTCTACCATCTATTCTGTTTTGTATCATATTCCTGGTTCTCTTTACTTTATGAAAATCAAAATGCATATTTTCATCTCCCATGCATATTTCTGTTTTCATAATAATAGCTGAAATTGGTTTTATTTGTAGGAGGAAATGATGCGAGGGAAACCAGGTTATGAACATCTCAATGAGCCTCTTCACATTCTCGTAGAAGCAGACTTGCCTGTCGAAATTGTGGATACCCGCCTAATGCAAGCCCGTGAAGCCCTCGAGGAGATGCTGAAACCCGTGGTATACTTTCATCCAGCATCAAAACCAGTCACCATTCCCTTTATAGATTCAATTACTAAAGCTTCCATCATTCATTTGTGCAGGATGAATCAGTCGACTTCCTAAAGAAACAGCAGCTCCGAGAGCTTGCCATACTCAACGGTACCCTCCGTGATGACGGCTCTCACACATCGGGGTCGGTCTCCCCCTTCCATGACAGCCTTGGCATGAAGAGAGCAAAGACAAGAGGTTGAACTTTGAGATGGACATTAGCTCTTCCTGCTGCCGAGGATTGTGTCTTTGGTGGCCATTGCAGCCAAATTATCCATGAAGAATCAAGTCGAAGTCGAAGTAATTAAGCATATGAGCTTGCTGTGGACTACTAAGGAATGCTGTGGCTCTAACTAGGGTTGTCTCAGAGTGTCGTAGTGCTGGAAAAGGGTGGCGGTATTGTTTGGCTATGCCGCCTAGTCAAGTTTGTGCGTGCCCTATTTTAAGTGAAGTTTTGTGTGATTACAGTTTTGATAGTATGTGGGTATGTGAGGTATGTGTAGGGGAATCAAAAGTGCCTTCTTAACATTACTCATTCAGAGTCGGAAGGTTACTCTAGCACTATTTGTTGGACATAGATCTTATGAGTCTCCCTCTGTGAGTGATCTTATGGAGGATGATACTTCATCAGTAAAATATGGATCTTGAAGTAGTGGATTGCATTGATCTTGAGCAGTGGGTGCCTCATAGTATGCATTGATCTTGAGCAGTGGGTGCCTCATCTTATTATGGTTTCTTTGTCATGTATCATGCATCTGGGGCATAATTGAGTTGATTACGATAGAGTAGAAGTGGGCAAGGATCGAATTTCGACAAAGTTGAGGTGATGTCTTTCTCTATCACGGTTAATTACAATTTCTCGATTTATTTTTTCATAGGTTATGAGATTGATCATGTGAGACTATTAAGATGATAAATTTTATCTTTTATTGAAGTTTATCATTCATCATGTCTTTTGAATTAGAAACATATCATGGATGTGAGCTTCTAAATATCATGATTTCGAAGATCCTTCTGATTCTTCGGAACTGGTATACTTTGAACTTATGGTTTAGAAGAATAAACGCTTTCACTCGTAGTATAGATCCTTAAAAGACGAACTTGATATTTTGTATGAAAATATAGCTTGAGTTTTACTAAAATCAATTCCATCTTATAAAAAAATTTTACCTGTCATTAGAATAAAATAAATATGGAAGTGGAAGTGTAAATCGTACATAAGTTTTACAATATATCTCAATCTTGTTCATTTCAACAAAAGGTGAAATTCATCATCTCAGTGGTCCCACATGGTCGATCCGACGACTATTTGTGAGAAGGTAAATCGAGAAACTATAATTAGTTACGACAGAGTAAGACATTGTCTTGATTTCATCGATATTCGATCCTTGCCTACTTCAGCAATTCTGTTTCGTCGTAATCAACTTAATTATGTCCGAGGACGTCTTTACCATGAATCAACAAAAAGTTACTAGAAAGAAAATCTATCTATAAAATTGTGCATTTATGAGATTGCCAAAATATATATATAATAAATAAAATAGTTTAGGAAATTGAAGGGATCAAAACATCCTCCGCGAGAGCCCAGGCGCGGAGGGTGAGCTCGGGGGTGAACATCTCCGCGAACATGGTGAACACTGCCGGAACTTCGGTGGTGATCACGGTCATGTCCTCGTCGACATTCATGGCCTTTTTGATGTGGTTCGTCAGGTCGAAGTCTAGCTCGATCTCGCGGCGCCGCTCTGCCTAGAACGCCTCAAGCTCCGGCGGAGGAGGAGGAGGGTACCGCCGCTGCTGCAGAAGGATTTTGATGTTCGGCAGGGCCCTGTTAATCCATGTTTTCTCGGCGAGAACTGAAATGGCGACGCGAAAAATATGTCAAAAAATGCGATCTTTTGGATCGGAAGCACATCAATATCCCACTTTTTTAACGGGAACACAAGAAATTAAGGGTTTTGGGATTGAAGAGTTGTGATTGCAGGGCGAATTCAAATAGAACCCTAGAAATTAGATATCGAGGGAGAGGCGATGAAGGCGCTTGTTACGTCGCGTATCGAATCGAATCCATGAAGCTTTCTCTTCTCCTCTCTCTCTCTCTCTCTTGTTTTAGGCAGCGAATAAAAAATAGTTTTTAGACCAAAAAAAAACAACACCAATACACCATTCGCTTATTATCCTGGAAAAATATTGAAGAAAATATGTTGTAATAACCTTTGCATTAAAAAATAAAATAAAATCTGATTTATTTTCGTTCTTGTTACTTTCTGATTCAGTATAACTTATTATTTGTTTTTATAATTTTAAAACAAATCTATGAACTGAATGAGTTGATTTATTTAATTGGGCGTGGTCTGGCAGGCCATAATGGGCTTTATTTGGAGGCCCAAATAGCCCTCATGTACCTTGAACAAACGCCCATGTCTATCTATTAAAGATTTTTTAAATTATGTTTTTAAAAGGAATAAATAAATAAAGTGGCGATCATTCATTTGTTCATATTATTGCAAAATGAAACTATTTTATTTACATGGTGTTTGATTTTCTACAAAAATATTAAAAAGTATTGTAGAATACAAAACAAAACAAAAAAAAGAAGGTATGAGAGTGTCGCAATAATTAGCTTGTCGGCAAATTAAAACTGTGGGCCCATTTTAGTAGGCAAAATATTTGCTCAATTATGACTTGGAGACAAATTCAGGACTGTTTTCTTCAACAGAAAATTGAAACAACGAATTGACAGCGAGGAATAAATAAATCAAATGCTGAATAATCTATTCTTTTTTCACTAATGAAGGGGAAATTTGGAGATTTAAAGACATGAATTTGATGACTTAACTTAGAAGTTTGGTGCTTCCCCTAATTAATTCTTAAACTTTCATCGAATCCATCTATCAGATAAATTACAAGTACAACTTATGCACAATTAGAGATCAACTTTTAAAATAGAGATGATCGACCTTATCCCATGAAAATTTTTCATAAGCTATCAAGGTAAATCCAAGAAATGCATAGAATATCATGAATAATTTAAGCACCATAGATATATGAGGTGCCCTGCCCTAAGCAGGAATTAAACTCTGGTTTGTTTTGTCTTTTATTATCGCACATTACTCTCAGGCAAGAAGAATTTTGTTCATGAAGTTTATGTGAGAGATGTTCGTAATTGACACTTACTTTGGAGATTTTTCAACTTATTTTCTTGCTAATTGCCAACCTCTATTTATTACTAGAATACACTTGCCATTAATATTAGTATTTATGTTTCTAGGTGAGATTCACAATTCAAATTAAAAGTCATGAAGTTAGAAGCTTTTGCACAATTTTCTTAGCAAAGACTTTATAAATTGGACACTCAATTATGTCGTTTTAGGGATGAGAACGATATAGTTAGGCATGAAATTATTGTGCTTAATAATTCTCTTTTGCACTCTAGTTTTACACTGTTGATCTTATGATTATCTGTAAAAAAATAAATTAAAAAATTAAAATTAATCATGATAAAAGAGAATATTGTCCGACTTCACATGATAATTCT
>JBBMKF010365629.1:0-14596 GCA_037834155.1 Curcuma caesia
GTCAACTCGATATCCCATATCTATGACTTGTGAGATCAAGTCATCCAACTGACCCACATGCTAGTCTCAATGCATTAACATCGTCCCTGAATATTAATGCTTGACTAGAAATGATTAAGAGTAGTGTTCTCTACATCATCTCACTATCGATTCAAATAATCGATATGATGTAGATAAGAACCAGCTACCTAAGGATATTATTATACTTAGTTATTTGACACAAATACAAAATAAGGATAATAACTAAAAACCTTGCTTTTATTAATAATAGAATATGGTACAAAGTCCCTAGTCAATCATCACATAATTGGCTCTAGGGTTGTTACTAACAAAAGTACAAAAGACAAAGAATGAAAACATGTATACCAACAAACAAACATCCGAAGTAGAGCACAGTTGTCGGAGCAACACAACGATGTAGTAGTGGAGCTTTGCACGAGGCGAGAGCAGGAGGGCTTATGAAAGTTGATACTAAAACCTCTATCGAGCCTTTCTTTTATAGCCATGGATTGGTCTACCGATCAACTCTATTAGTATATCGATTGCCTCAATAATTGGATCCAGAATTGATTTATCAATCTATCATCCACAAGATAGATCTACTAATCCGACCTTTGTCCAATGTCTTCTTGCCATGTCAACTCCACGATGTTGATCCTCTGCCACATCATCTCTATGATGCTTATCCTTGATCGTGCCTTCTGTACGACCGATGGGATCGATAAGGCAGTGAATATCAATCCTTTTCGTTGTGTTGCTTTTCGTCATTCGTTCATTTCTATCAGGGTTAGTGTTAGGTCCAATCTGATGCGTTACGCGTGTTTACATATTTCATAAATATGCATAGCGGAAGAAAAATTAATAATTACAACTAATTATTAATACACTCGCAACACATGCATGCAGGATACAACAAGTATATGGCATAACTGAAAATTAAAATTTTATAGAATAATAATTTATTCTAAGTATACCTGATAGATACGTTGAGTGAGAATGACATCAATCGAGCAGCTCTCTTACAACTCCATCTCTACTAGTGATTCACGTCAAGCTCTCGTTTAGACGGCTTTCCAAGCCACGAGTTACGTTACCGTCTTTGGTACTAGCTGACGATCGACAACGATCAATACGAGAGAAAATTCTAATATCACAACAACACTTATCGCAATAAGATTCCAAGGCTTTCTAATTATCAATCGTATTCCCGACGTATATTCTGGTGGTCAACCTTTGACTGCTGGTATGGGGCAAATGGTCGAATCCCTTTCCGATGAAGGTGAAACAACCTCCGGGAACTTCACAAGCTTCTGACAACGACAAATTTCGATGGCAAAACGCTAGCAGCGGACCCTTGACTTCCGGCAACGGCTCTGGCACTCTAACAGCGACCCGACGATCTAACAGCGATCTGGCACTCTGGCAGCGACCCGGCGCTTTGGCAGCATCTTCATGTGATTGGAAATAATTTTCGGCCATCGAGGATGCTCTGGTAGCAAGCTGCAACTAGACAAACCTTCCACTACGGTTCTAATCGGTGGCACAGAGGGCACCAACTGCCAGTGTCCAACGCCGACGGTCCTTCACCATAGCTTCAGGAGAAGGCTGCTAGGTGAAAGCTGATCGAAATCGGAGATGGAGCCACCACGAGATCAGGAGAAGGCAATTGGGAGTAGGAGCGGCGACGGCCGACGCTATGTTTCCTTCGCCCGGCCGGCAACGAGACTTGTAGGTCAGGCGACGCGAAATCGCGATCTGGGATGGAAGTTACGCGCAATTAAGGAGGATCGAGTGGCTCACGTGTGATCAGGGAGGAGAAATCATGATTTCCCAAATCGCGATTATGGTTCACCTTCTCCAGGGAGGAAGGAGGCGCACTCGGGAGAGGAGTGGCAACGCCGCGTGATCGTGGAAGAAGCAGAAAACTGCGATTTTAGGAAGGCGAATAGGGCTTCCTTCACATGCTCGGCCACCATCACTCAGGTTACGGGAGACAGAACACAATTGGGAGACAGCGCAATCAAGTCAATCGCACTCAGAGAGGCAAAATCGCTTCTCTTTTGAAGGAGGCTGCTAGTTTTCCACAACCCAAAAATCGCAATCTTCATTCTTATTCTCGCGTGGGTAAAAACCCAAAAGCTTCCTTCACGTAGTCGGCCACCATCACTTAGGTTGTGGGAGACGGAACACAATCGGGAGACGGCAATCAAGCCAATTACACTCAGAGAGGCAGAATCACTTCTCTTCTGAAGGAGGCCGCCAGTTTTCCACAACCTAAATATCGCGATCTTCCTTCTTATTCTTGCGTGGGCAAAACCCAAAAAGAGGCGGTGGTTTGATACTATAACGAACCCATTTTGAACTGGTTACTGTAGCAATTAAGATTTACTATAGCAAATCGAGGTTTAGGGTTTAAATGATCTTGATTAACCCTAACTATTAGGATTTGATATTAACCGTTCATTCCTCTTTTAATGTTATATCTCATACAACATCTTATTGGATTTGGATCCAATCCAAAACCCGCTTAACACCCAAAACTCATATGCCGATTAACTCATGTTTGGTTCAAAATCAAATCAAATTATGGTTCAATAACCAAAACACTTTCAATCAAAACCAAACCAATTAGTTCATTTCATCTTCATAAGACGAAATTCATCATCGCTTCTGAACTACCAAAATATCTTTCATTAGAACCAAACAAATTTAATTCATTTCATCTTCATAAGACGAAATCCATCATCTTTGCCCTTTGTCCGATCTAACCAAACTTTATTTCTCTCATTCTGAGAATCTAATTCTCAAATTCGTTTAAGTCCTTCGGAAAAACTTGTAGTGTGTATGATTCAATAGGTTCCCGACTATGTTGGTCGTCCATAATTAACCATTAATTATGAAATAATCATGAATGACACCTAGTAGTATATTATGACCCCTAATTGATCTGAAATCAACGATTGATTTCAGAACCATTTCTAAACTCTTCAGCAGCTACAATGAAATATGCCTCGTTCCTTTCACCGTCTTATACCCGCTTAGTTCAAGACATTATCTATATGTGTTAGTCCCTACTAGGCTGACTACGTCACACCTAGCCAAAGCTTACTTTCTTATCCTATGGATTCAAGTTACTTATACATATGTCCAAGAGTCTGGCCAAATACTTCAAGTAACAATTCTGACAAACGACTGTAGGGTATACAACTTCGTTTTCAAGGAGTGGTGAATCCTCTATGGGCTATCCAAATACCTTCAGACACTTTGACTTACACCCAATCATCTCAGATTCACACCTCCTTGGAGATATTTTCTTAAGATGTTAAAGCATAAGTCTCCATGACCAAGATAACTTGAATACCGCAAGTCAAAAGAAACTTACTGAGATCTTCAGTGACATATCTCTATATGTATAGAACCATATGAAGTCGCATCGCAGGTTACTTCAATAAACTAGTTACCTTTAACTAGCAACTACGTTTAACTCTCAATATCCAATGTCTCCAACCAGTGGAAACAGCTGCTTGATAAATTAAGGGGTTTAAAACGTGCTAGTCTCGACAGAATCGATGACGTCCCTATTCATCAATTCATCGACTAGGGATAATTTCAATACATTCATAATTGTACATGTAGAGATGCTTATTAGTTGTGATTCAATCACAAATTCTCTCATACTATGAATTGTATTGCGGGCATTCAGTAAATGAGTTTAAATCCAATCAAACATATAGAGAATGGGCACTCAAATAGTGAATTTCTATTTATTCAATAAATATTACTACCATAAGGTGATTGCCTTAGGACACCTCTTAAATATAATAGTTAATACATAAGGGAAGTATAACAAAGACAAGAACAAACAAGAAGAAACATGTGGGATTTACTTGATTCCCAACCCGCTAGAATTGGTACTCCAAGACCTATATGCAAGAGGCACTCATCAACTAGTGTTCTTCTTTCTAGATGTCTTCCGGAGGCGGAAAAACTCATCTTACAGTTTAAGTACAAGCAAAGGAATAAAATAATAAAGCACAATTTGTAAAATAAATACAAACAAATTCGACAGTCGATCTAGAAGACCCTGAGCGCCTCGCACCCCTCCTAGCACTTTCCGATCGCACGAGCAACATGTCGAGATCTTTTCACGAGTAAGGATGAAGAGAAGAATATGGAGATTGGTTGTTTTGAACGTTTGCATGAGGTTGCTTTTATAGATTTTTTTTGAAGTACCAATAAATCTTATCAATATATCGAACATGGATAAAACTTGATCAAAAAGACCAAGCTCTTCGCGGCTCGAAATCTCGTCTTATTAAGTTTATCGATTTACCAATCCACAGAATCGGTCTATCGAACCAAGCCACGTCATTGATCCGGGCTCGAACCCAAACCCAGTTAACCGACCTCGATCGGTCAACCGATCCTTGGGATCGATCTATCAAACCATCTTGGGTCTGGTTCGACCCGAGTCTAGTCTGATTCACCCTAAACTTGATCCGACTGCCTTTTTCTACTTTCCATCTTACTTCCAACTCTAGGTTCCTACAAGACAATCGTACAACCATACAAATAGACAAGCTTAATCTGTAGTCTATCTGACCTGCTAGGCTTATCTAAGCCTTATCATATAAGTCTGACCTACTGCTTCTTGCTTGGAGTTCCTCAAAAACTTTCACCACCTAGGATTCCCTCTCCTAGGATCACAAACCTAATTATGTAAGTCTACCTGATATATTAGATGTGTCTCACCACCTAAGGTCACCCCCTTAGAATTTTTTTCTTTGTCAAACCTCCAGTCACATTGACCCACCCGAATATTCAAGTCACTCGGTAGACTTCTCACCCTTGCTAGTCATCCGGTCAACCTTTACCTAGCTAGACTTCCAAGTCATTAGATAGACTTTTCATCCTCTAGTCATCCGATCAACCTTGACCTGACTAGACTTTACTCACTTTCAAACATCAAGTCTTGTTTGGATAACCCTTCGTCAAACTTGATCAGGCACAAACATATTGTTAAACATCGAAACCTTAGAGATTGATTGCACCAACACCTTCTACGACGTCGACAGGTCAAAGGTTATCCTCGTGCCACATCAGCAAGATCATCTTTATCCCGTGTCTCATCAATAATCCGAGACTTATCCATCCCACCTCGAATGACACATCGGCACATGGGACAACTAGGTTGGTAGCTCAGTATTCAATCTACCGAACCAACCTTTCAGTTTATTGAATTGTTCAATATACCAATCGACCAAATCGATCTACCGATCCTACAAAATAGGGTTAGTATAGAAATATAATAAAATAAATACAATTAAGTCTGACAATTACATAACTGTCTGATCTCAATTTCGGATTCCAAGTGGAACCCTTAGTTGGCTCGTCGCCTAAAGTTGCCCTCATAATGAGAACTCGTCCTTACACGTTCTTCTTTTCATAAGAACCACTCCACTCTACGAGCTTACCTTACTTACCATTTGCCAAGCATTCAGTTCTCCAGATCTGCTTAAACTTCCTCTGCTTAGCATATGATCACTTGACCCGCTAAGACTTTCTTTTGATTTGATCTCTGATCCTCACTGACCCATCAAGTCTATCCTACTACATGTTCAGTCCACACTAACCCATCTAGACTTTACTGCCTAGTGCCCTTGATCTGCTAAGACTTTCTTACTGTATTCGGTCTAATTGATCTACTAGGGTTTTCACTAGATGAATTACTTGCACACTTGATCAGGCTATTAGATCACAATAAGACTTTGAACTCTTGTCAACATCAAAACTTAGATTTGATAATCTAATACTCTCTGCATCAACATCCTTCCCTCTCATTTTAAGCTTTATTGTAATTGTTCTAAGAGCTTGTATGAGGTTTTTTCACCTCCAAAGGAACTCTCATTCTACGCATCGTTGTATATCTTCTAACAAATTTCTTCACCTTTGGAAGAAGTCCAAGAAGGATAAAGATAGTGAATGTTTGGGTAATCACCTGTTGAAGAATCATAGGTCATGTCCGATTCACATATATGGACCTTTTAGCATTGGTATGTTCTCAATGTTTTATTTCTGTTATGGTAATTAATTGCATTCAACCATGCTAATGATAGTGCAGTACTAATAGCTAAGCCATTAGCAAACTATAAGCTAGCATCCTAGGAAGAATCGCTATCCAATCTTCCATATGCAAGAGTCCTAACAAGTAGGCAACCCCAAGGTTTTGGGCATTTCAACCTGAGTGTAGAGATGTTTGGGATAGTAGGTGACTTGTTAGGTGTTTCAATTTTAGCATAGAGTGATATGGAATAATATATCACTTATTAGGTTGGGCAAAGGAGTCTTTTCCACAACTCACTTGGGTGAAATGCGTACCTCGGAAAATACCAAAATATGATGTGTTATCTGGAAATTAGTCAACTTTGAATGCACAGTTTTGGTAAAATATTGTAGTTTCAGGCCTATTATCAAGGACCGTAGCACAGCTAACTATGATAATGTGAGATTTAAATCTTGCCTTACAAGCATATACAGAATCTCAAAACCAAATAGATAACAACATAATAGCTGCCCGTCATTGAACCTATAACAAGCATAAGCTAAATATATGGAGTGTCTACCTATTTACCACAAGGTAGGTTGGTTATAAATGTTAACGTACTAAAATCTTCTAAAATCGTGAAAAAATTATCAACTTGAACCCGTCATAAAAACCCATTGGGGCGCAAGATCAAAGGGTGAACTATCATCATTATCCTTCACATATGGATCAGCTTTGTGTTGGACGAGCAACATGCCAATTTCTTCCCTATCACACAAAGCAGCATAATGAAGCGGCGTTTGTCCTTCAATATCCTGTTGTTAGATGCAGAAAAAAATGAGGTTCTGTTAGGAAGTTCAGGACTTTTTTAGGGGATTGCACTAGAAAACATACAGAGAGGCAGGACAATTACAAATTAACAACTTTCATCACCACAAAGTTTCCAGAGAAGCCTTCTAATAGATAACCAATAAAGAAGAAAAAAAATAGAGCCTTCTCCAAGTTTCCTAATCTGAAATCAATTGTTGAATAGCAGTATTTCCAAATTGTACGATGACTAGCCTTTCAAAGTGATACACAATTATCAAAACATCAAACCTTGTTTTGAGGCAACAATAGGAGAACAAGTGCAGTGACCATTAGTTAGAGCAACCTTGGTCCAAGCACTAGAAAGGACTTTCTACAACTTGAATAAGTTCGTTCCAAAATCAGTGTATCAAATGTAAAATGAGCTGGAAATAACAGTGACCTCAAGTGGCATCAAATATTTACAAAAATAAAATAAAAGAAAAAAAATCAAAGCTTGAGTAAAATCTCACTATACAATAAATATCAAGCGCGATGCATTGTGCTACATATCAGCTTTTGGCAAAACAGTCATTCTAAATTTTGGTCTATACAGTAAAGTTTTTTTTCCTTAGAATAGCATTTTTTATCAAGTGTTTGTTTCCTATCTATTTCTACCACTCACATTTCTCATGTTGAGACATCTGCTACTGTATAAACCAAAATTTAGAGAGAGAAATTCAGTCATTCAGATTTGGATGCTCCTTTTGACAAAACAAGAAAACATTGTTTCACAAGTTACCTGGCAATATCTCCTTTAAAAACCATAACATTACAAACATATAGAATTCCATGTACTTTGTAAGCTTTTCTTTTAAACTGAACATTGGAAACCTCAACCAAACAAAGCATATCTAACCATCACACTAACTGACAGATAAGGTATTAATTGATGGGATTTTCTATATGCTTGGTGCCAATTAATGTGTATAATTAGATGTCAACAGCAAGCCATTTCCAATGGCTATTCATCATGTTTTTGATTCTAACTTCAAATTTCAAAATCTTAAGACGTCCACTATATGGTCTAAAATAAAACACATACCTGTCTTGTTTCATTTGATGTAACAGTTTGGCAATCCCCTTAACCAAAAACAAGAAGACTGTTGAACAACTTATCACATGTGGTCCTGGAAGAGCATCTTCTTGTTTTTCATAAACAATCATTACAAGTTTGTCTTGAATTTGTAAAGTTGTCTTCCAACATGGCCATCTATTGATTTTAACTAATTGCCAGAAACTAAACAACATTACATTCAGGCACAAATCGTACCAACATGCTTTCAGTGTAGTAAATAAATTTATAAAGTTATAACTAACACTTGGTTTGAAAAGTTATTACTGTTTTATTATTATTAACCTCCAATTTCAAATGCCAAGGACATCAAGTATCAGCTTCCCTTGAACCCTTCTCAACTCAACCTATCTTCCTAAGCTTCTTCACTCTAAAGATCTCCTCTAGTTGCTTAGGTGACCTCAAGGCTCTCCTTAGACTCCTTGATGGCGCATCCCATGGCCTATTGATCCAACACAACTAATCAAGCTCTGGATTTGACCAATACAGGTTAACACAGAAAATCTCAATTGACACATTAGGTTTTGATTGGCCCAAGCAGTTCCACTACAGCTTAATCAAGTTGACATAGTTTTTAGAGTATCAGTTTTGGTTGCCAAGCAAAATGTTATATTTCACCCATGAAGATCAGAGCAATATTTCAACCCTCATGAATAATTCATATACAAGGACTAATTTCCTAATTGATTTTAAAAATCAAAATTTCCTACTACGGTAATAAAGCATGTTGTCTTACCATCACAAAAGCAAATAAGGCCATACTAATACTTCTTTTATATCTTTTATAATTAGAACTCAGTACTAGCATTTCCTGGACTCGTGTCAATGGCCACAACAAAATGCATTCATGATTAATATGGATGATGCAGAGAAAACACACTTGAACTTGCAGAACACTAAAGCCTCTGCAGCATATTTACTATTTATGAGAAAGATAAAAACCTTAGCATTCACGTCTGCGTTCTTGTCTAGAAGTGTTTCCACAACATCAAAATGTCCACGATCTACAGCCCAATGCAAAGGAGTCCTTCCTTCACTGTCTGCAATAGACACAGTGCATATTTTCAATTTCGAATGACCAAAAACATTAAATGCACAAATTCACAAACGTTGACTAGAGCTCCTTCAGCTATGATATTCTAATGGAAAGGTTGAAAATTTTAATAAAAGGAACCATTGGTTGAAAATTTTGACACAGAAAATAAATAGACAAAACACAACTATGAAGCATGCCATGACCAAATCAAGCTTTGATAGAAAGCCCGATTGTGAATAAGGATGTACCAAAGTGCTCTTGGTCATTAGATATTAAGTTTTCAAGAAAATTGCTTGAATGCTAAAGGTTACATAATATTGTAAATGTTGGAAATATAAGCAGCTTAATATCCTTTGGGGTTCAAACTTTCAGGGTCATAATGGGTTTGCTTCCTTTATCCTTCCTCTCTCTTCTATTCTAAACTTAGTTTAATCCATATTCTTAGTTTGCCACCATTCACTACACAGCACAGTTCTCATGTTAGTAAGTTGGATCTTAGAATTTTATAATCCTACGATTCTAATTTACATAAACAATATAAATCTCAAGTAGGATCTTACTTGGGCTAGGATCTCTGGAACCAACAATTCAATTCAATGTTTCATCATTGTTTCAAGGTTGTAACTTGGTTTGCACAATTATGACTTCATAAAATAAACTTACAATCACATAGGCATTTAAATTTAACATTGAATGAAAAGTAATCATCTTTTTTATTCCATCTCATTTTGAATAATCTGAGAAGCCTTTCTAATTTCCAAGTAGAAAAAATTTAATCTTTTTCATTATCATATAGTTTATAAAAGTTAAATAAAAAACGTTTTATCATGCCACGACAAACATTATAGTTAAATTTAGAAAAATGTATGAGGCTTAATTGACTTTTAACCTTTTCAGTCATATTTCATTATTCATTACTTTTCTACATGAATAATACATTTTAGATATTAAAATTATAAAAAAAAGTTAAAATGTTCATAATACTAATATATATTGGAAGTTAGTATATATTGTTGGTGCAATCATGCACCTAGTGGTCGAGTACAACCATATTGTTTTTGTTATTTCACAAAAGAATTCTTTATAAAATATTACAAGAGGTAAGCCCTATTTATATGCAAAGTTATGGCCTATTTTAAGAAATAATAAAGACTCTATTCTAGAAACTAAATCAAGATTCTATTCTAAGTACTAATTTGTAAAATACAAATTAGGATACCAAATCATCTCTAGCTATATTTACAATATTTTAACAGATACCAAATCACCCCTAGCTATATGTATAATATTCTAACACTCTCCCTCAAGCTGGAAAATATAAATCATATGCACCCAGCTTGTTACATATGTAGTCAATTCGGGGACCACTCAGTGACTTGGTGAATATATCTGCTAGTTGATCATGTGAATTAACAAAACTAGTAGATATTTCTTCAGATATGACTTTTTCTCTGACAAAGTGACAGCCGACTTCAATATGCTTTGTCCTCTCATGAAAAATTGAATTCGAGGCAATATGCATAGCGGCCTGGTTGTCACGTATAAGTGACATTTGTGTAGCCTCTCCAAACCTTAACTCCTGAAGCAACTGTTTGAGCCATATAAGCTCTTGACTGGCTATGATCATAGCTCGATACTCTGCCTCCGCACTGGATTTTGCTATAACATTCTGCTTTTTTACTTTTCCAAGAAACAAGGTTATCTCCGACAAATATACAAAACCCAGAAGTAGATCTCCTATCAATGGGAGATCCTGTCCAGAATACCCTATGACTCGAATATATCCTTTGTCTCTGTACAAAAGATCCTTTCCTGAAGCGCCTCTGATATATCGGATAATGCGAGTCACAGCATCCCAATGTTCCTTGCATGGAGAGTTAAGAAACTGACTTACTACACTTACTGCAAATGAGATATCCGGACGAGTAACAGTAAGATAGCTTAGTCTCCCTACTAATCGCCTGTATCGTTCAGGATCTGGAAGAGGCTCCCCCTGATTTGGCATAAGCTTGATATTAGGATCCATGGGGGTGTCAACTGTCTTTGAGTTTAACATGCATGTTTCTTCTAGAATATCCATTGCATACTTCCTTTGGGATATGATAATCCCATTTTTGGACTGTGCTACTTCTATCCCTAAAAAATATTTGAGTTTGCCGAGATCTTTTGTCTGGAAGTGTTTAAAAAGATGTTGTTTCACCTGTGAAATCCCGAGATGATCACTACCTGTGATAACAATATCATCGACATAAACTACTAAGTAGATGCAACCAGTAGATGAGTGTCGATAAAAAACAGAATGGTCAGCCTCACTCCGAGTCATGCCAAATTGTTGAATTACAGTACTAAATCTACCGAACCATGCTCTGGGAGACTGCTTGAGGTCATATAAAGATTTCCGCAGACGACATACAAGACCAGAAGACTCCCCCTGAGCAACAAAATACGTAAGTTGCTCCATGTAGACTTCCTCAAGCAGGTCACCATGTAAGAAAGCATTTTTAATGTCCAACTGATAAAGAGGCCAATGTCGAATTGCATCAATGGACAGAAATAAGCGCACAGAGGACAGCTTGGCAACAGGAGAAAAAGTGTCCTCATAATCCAATTCAAAGATCTGAGTATGTCCTTTAGCAACGAGACGAGCCTTAAGTCGGTCAACTTTTCCGTCTCGACCAACCTTCACTGTATATACCCATCGATAACCGACAATTGACTTCCCTGACGGTAGAGGAACGAGGTCCCAAGTCCCACTGCTCTGTAAGGCATACATTTCATCAAGCATAGCCTGTTTCCATCCTGGATGGGCAAAAGCATCACCTGCAATCTTCAGATGAGAAACAGACGACAAGAAGGAAAGACAAGCAAAATAGGAAGGAGAAACACAATGATAACTCAAAGAAACATAATGAGGAGAAGGATTACGAGTGGAACGCATACCTCCTCGAAGTGCAATGGGAACATCAGACTCATGAGATGAGACCGGAGGACGAGGCGAAAGACTTGGCTCCAAAGATGTGTCTATGGCAGTGTCACTGGTGGGCGGCAGCAAAGCAGGACGAGAACGACGCTGATAAACCTGTAATGGAGGAGATGTTTCCTGAGGTGACAGATACTCCGTTGGAGGATAAAAGATAGCCAATGGTGTAGGCGTAGAAGGAGAAAACTCGGACAGAGATCCATTGGACCCAAAAAATAGAACCGAATCAAAAAACGTGACATCAGCAGAGATGAAGTACCGACGGAGAGTTGAGGAATAACACTTGTACCCTTTCTGAGACCGTGGGTACCCAAGGAAGACACATTTATGAGACCGGGGATAGAGTTTGCCAATGTCAGGATCGAGAGCATGAGCAAACATATAGAACCAAAAATCTTAGGTGGTAAAGGATAAAGAGAATGATGAGGATAAAGAACACGATGAGGTATTTGACCTTGTAGAGTGGAGGAAGGCATGTGATTGATGAGATAACATACAGTAAGGACAACGTCACCCCAAAACTGAAGAGGAACATGAGAATGGAGAAGAAGAGTTCGAGTAATTTCAAGAAGATGACGATTCTTGCGTTCAGCAACATCATTCTGTTGAGGGGTATAAGGACAAGACGTCCGATGCAACACACCATGAGACGGCAAAAAGGTTTGAAATAGAGTAGATAAATACTCACGTGCACTATCACTCTGTAAATTTTGAATAGAAGTACCAAATTGAGTTTTAATTTCATAGAAAAAATTGAAAAAGAGAAAACAACTCCGAACGATCCTTCATCAGATATAACCAACTACAATGGGAAAAATCGTCTATAAAGGTAACTAAATATCGTGTTCCCAATATAGACGAGACACGACTCGGACCCCAAACATCGGAATGGACCAAAGCAAAAGGAGACATAGCCTGATTCACAATGCGAGGAGAAAAAGAACTACGAACATGCTTTCCTAATTGACATGACTCACAAGACAATGACTTTAAGTGAGAAATATTAGGATGTAATTGTTTCAACTTATCAAGGCTAGGATGTCCCAACTGAGCATGAATAAGAAGTGGAGATGCCGCCACCGAACCAACAAGAGAGGACTGTTGAAACCGATATAGGCCATGAGACTCACATTCGAAGCCAATCATCCTCCCTGTACTCCGGTCTTGTAAGGAAACAGAAGATTTAGTAAACGACATGACACAATCAAGAGACCGAGTAAGTTGACTGATTGATAATAAATTAAAGGGAGCACCGGGAACATAAAGAACATTATGGATAGAAAGAGATGGAGAAGGATGAACAATACCAACACCCTGAGATTGAGTTTGCGAACCATTTGCCATGGTGACAAAGGGTAAATAACCAGAAGTAGAGAGAGAAGAAAAAAGAGATTTATTACCAGTGATATGATCAGTGGCCCCGGAATCGAGAACCCAAGAATTCGAAATGTGAGATATGCCAGCAAAGGAATTACCAGTGAGTGCAACGGTAGCAGGGGAATCAGAAGTCTTGCGATCCTCATACCACTTCAGAAAGTCGTCATAGGAAGGCGGTGGGGTCGAATCTGGTGGTAACTGTGAAGTAGAAGCTGAAGGAGTGACAGAACTCTGAACAATCTGTGCAGCACGAGGAGGTTGTTGGTTAAATATCTGTTAAATATCTGTTATTTTTTATAGATATTTTCTAGAATATGCCCTATATTCTAACTATAAATAGGGCCTTATATGTTGCAATTGGAATAAGATTCTTTTGGTTATTTTCCATAACATGGTATCAGAGCCCCCATAAGTTAGGTTTTCTTTTCCGGCTTTCTATTTCGGCGCCGATTTTTTTTCCTCGCGATCGCGAGTTCCATCATCGCGATCACGTCTGCTGCCGCCTGTCGCCCGCGCCACGCCGAGCCTCCTTCGTTCCAACGCTTCTTCCTCGTGGCAGTCGATCGCTCTCCTCTCCGGTCGCGAAAGCATCGCAATCACCGACGTCCGACCTCTGCTGCCCTGTCGCTTAGGGTTGTTGGGTTCTTGCAAGCGCCGCCGCCAAAGGAGGAAACCTAGGCTGCACCAACTCCATATTCACCGCAAGGTTTGAGAATCGCGATTCCCTATCACGATTTCTTATATTTTCTCGCGACGCTGTCCTCTGGTTCTCACGAGAACCACCACCTGCGTCTGCTGGAGAAAAGAACGCGGTCTGATCACTTGATCCCGGCTCCGGCGCCAACCCCTCTCTTGTATCAGTTCGGCCTGCGATTTAGTGGAGGCGATTGCGTCTTCTTTGCTTGCTATTTTGCTTCGATCGCAGCAGCTAGGTCTGCTTTGTTCGAAGGAGACAGTTTTAGCCTCTCGCAGGTGATTCGCAGCATCTGGTCTGGTCTGGTCCTCCCTCTTCTGCTTTAATCAGCCTCATCTGGTCTGGTCCTGTAGCTTCATCTGGTCTGGTCCTGTAGTCAGATTTCAAGGCAACTAAGAGTGTCACTACTTCAACAGAATAATACCATCCCTAGAGCAAAAGATTTGGTCTAGAATTTTTCTTGGAATTTGGTATTCTTCTTCATCTCACAGCTCTAAAAGTTATTTGATTTCTTTTGTGAATCAAATTTTATGGCCGAACATAAA
>JBBMKF010365739.1:0-32360 GCA_037834155.1 Curcuma caesia
GGAAAGGCCACGTTTGGGTGAACGGAAAATCTATCGGAAGATACTGGCTCCTTGCAAGTTCTATATCTGACAATTGCACTCCTCGTTGCAATTACACAGGCAGATTTGAACCTGACAGATGTCTGACAAGATGTGGGCAGCCCACACAAAGATGGTAATATCTCCTTAAAATCCATCCGATATTTGTCGAATGCATTTAGCTTTGCTTATAGATTTGCTAGCTCATGTAATTTCATTGCTAACGCAGGTACCATATCCCGAGATCCTTCTTTAAGCCATCAGGTAACACGTTGGTCATTTTTGAAGAAAAAGGTGGGGATCCAACGAGGATCACTTTTGCGACAAGGCATGAGACCAAGATCTGTGGCTTCGTGTCGGAGGACCATCCCCAAGTAGACTTGGAAAACTGGCAAGTTCACAGCAAACAGAATGCAGTAGGAGCTACGATGCATTTGAAGTGCCCCGAGGGAAGCTCTGTCTCCTCCATAACGTTTGCAAGTTTCGGTAACCCTACTGGAACATGCAGCTCGTACCGCCGAGGGAGCTGCCATTACCCCAACTCCGTTTCTGTCACTGAAAAGGTAAATCTTTAGACCACGAAGCTCACTTGTTCTCTTGTTCTGCTTCTCGCCTTCTCCTAGTGACTCTTTGCTTTAATCTTCGCAGGCATGCCTTCACAAAAATAACTGTTCTATCGCATTCAAGGGCGAGAGCTTCACTGAAGACTTGTGCCCTGGCACAGCCAAATCCATGGCTGTTGAAGCTGCATGTAACTAATGTGCTGAGAAGGCAACTGCAGCGATTGTGAGGCTGCTTTAATTAGTTGTTGGTTCAATTCAGAGGCGACAAAGAGAAGCTCTGCCTTCCTCTGATCCGAAATAAGAGTCCTATGATGGACCTTTTTTTTACATGGAAGTTCTTCATGCACGTAGCAAGTTCTGCTGGGTGGCTGAATTGGCATTTTTAAAGGTTTGGGAGCTAAAATAAAAAATAATAACAATAAACATTAATCCCACCGAATTTGTTCATTGGATAATAATTTATAATGGTAACTTTTTCTTCTCCATTATTAAAACTGCACGTATAGACCACCTCATTTATTTCAAATTCATTTAGCTTTGTAAAAGTTTTCCCTGATTTTTAAATTATTTAGCTTTGGAAATTACTGCACTTAATTTAGGATTTTGTTAGAGGCTTTTTGGATAATTGCACTATATATATAATTCATATAATTGTGAAATAAATAAATTCGAGATCTGTCTTGTTCTGTTCCTTGGATACGACGCCGAGTCGCCGACACCAGTTCAATGCGACACGTAATTACTGTCCTTGATTCGGCAGATCTCTACAGGATCGCCTGTCCCATTTGGTACACGCACGATTAAAAGATAAAATCTTTTCCAGGCAGATGTTTGAATTGGATTGGCCACCGCTGCGTTTTTTTTACGTTTTAATCAGAAGGTCTAATTTTCCTGTTTCGTGAACTGGAATCAGCAATCAAGCAGCAATTATGAATTAATTCTTGTGGGCATCCGCGATTTCGACTGCGGTGGAGTTGCAAGGAATAGTTGTTCGCAGCTGTTACTCACTGCACAATCTGTCCATATCTTGACCCTTTTCATTATCTTCTCCTGCTTCAGTAGCTAGCCATGGCTGGAGGTCCTCGCCTTTTCCTTCTTATCTTCTTCTTCTTCTCGCCTGTTGCTATAGCAGTCCACAATGTCACTTACGACGCCCGATCCCTCATCATCGACGGCGAGCGCAAGCTCATCATCTCCGGCTCCATTCACTACCCTCGCAGCGTCCCTTCTGTATTACTACTCGTTTTTCTCTTGCTATTTTGCGTCTCACTTGAGCTCAAAGGTTACGTTTCGTTGGTTATGCGTCGTCTCAGATGTGGCCGGGCCTCGTCGCGGCGGCGAAGGAGGGCGGTTTGAACACCATCGAGACCTACGTCTTCTGGAACGGCCACGAGCCCTCCCGTGGCAATGTAGGCTCACTGGGATCCTAAAGCCCTCACCTTTCCGATTACTTTATGCTTCAGCTTGATTAACGCATTCCCTTTCTGTCTTCTTCTTCCAGTATTATTTCCAGGAGCGTTTCGATTTGGTAAAGTTCGCGAAGATCGTCCGAGACGCCGGCTTGTACATGATACTTCGTATCGGGCCGTTTGTAGGAGCAGAGTGGACTTACGGGTTTGCCTTCGCCATTTCTGCTCAAAGTTTGCACCTTTACCGTGTTGTCTTCTAAAAGATTCAATCTTGATGGGGATTTTGTTCTTTGGAAAATACAGGGGAATTCCAGTTTGGTTGCACTATGTTCCAGGGACTGTTTTCCGAACTAACAATGAGCCATTCAAGGTGTGCCCAAGAATAAAAATCCAATCTTTCTTGTATTCTGGAATGGTGATGGTTGTTTGATTCTTGCTTTGCAGAGACATATGGAGAGCTTCGTCACTTATACAGTGAATCTGATGAAGCGAGAACAGTTGTTTGCATCACAAGGAGGCCACATCATTTTGGCCCAGGCAAGTACTCGTTATCATCCATTTGCTTCTCCAATTATGTTTTCTTTGCTTGACTTCTAGAGCTAACATTGATAAGTTTTATGGCAACCGCTGGCAGAAAGACAGATCTAGCAGTTAGAATTGGACTCCCATTTCTTGGATGTTTATTCTTTTCCTTATTCTTTTGATGGCAGGTTGAAAATGAATATGGCTTTTACGAAGGTTACTATGGAGATGCGGGGAAGCAATATGCGATGTGGGCTGCCCATATGGCACTCAATCAAAGAACCGGTGTACCTTGGGTTATGTGTCAGCAAGATGATGCCCCTGATCCTGTCGTAAGACTCACTTCTAGATAGTGCATTTGAGATTATATCTCGAATATTTTGAGGATTCAAATTAATCATTGGATATCATCATTATTGACTGCATATAATTTACTATCTGATAACAACTGGTTGTTCCCAGAAAACCATTGTAGTTGTTAGCACTAGTCAGTGGCATTTTTGAACTCTATGTTAGTAAGAATGCAATCTAATCATGGCTTCTAACAGTGAATTTCCAAGAATGGTTGTAGCTGACTATTGATAGTTCATATGAAGCAAAATCATATGAGTTTCTGTTCTTGTTTTAACTTTCTTAATATTGTTGTTTATTATTCTATCATTTTTACATTTTTGTTAAAAATTGAAAACGTGGTTCCTAAAGTGCACATTCACTCTGAATTTTGATTGTGTTTGTGTACTTTGTATGGTCTGTTTCTTACAATTCCAAGTTTAAGCTCAATGTCAAGTAAAATCTAATTTTTGGTTGTCTTTCTGCAAACTTGCAGATCAATACTTGCAACTCATTTTATTGTGACCAATTCACGCCAAATTCTCCAAGCAAACCGAAGTTTTGGACAGAAAATTGGCCTGGATGGTAACTTCTACAATTGAAGTAGCACTTCCAAGTTTAAACACCCAACATGAAGATCTGCTCATAGAACTGAATTGGCATTGAAATAATCACTTCAACTTTAGTTCAAAACAGTCATCTAGTTCAATGAGAAGTTTGTTAAGGCTCAACTGGTCTGTTATTTTCATCTTCTTTTGAATATGAAGACACATGGATTGTTCCAGGTTTTGAGGTTATACTGCTTGGCAGATAAAATCTATGATTGAATCAATGATTATGTAGTAATTACTTAAAACTTGTAACTTTATCTCGCTTCGCACATGTCAAAATGTTTCATGTATAACACTAATTACTTCAATATCTGTCCATGCAAGCCCAAGGCACCATATATTGTCTTGCTTTCCAGATAACTTTTGTGCTGTTGATTCTCATTTCTATGAACACAATTATTTTCTAGGTTCCACACATTTGGGGAGCCAGATCCTCACAGACCACCTGAGGATATTGCATTTGCTGTTGCTCGCTTTTTTCAGAAGGGCGGTAGTCTGCAAAACTATTACATGGCATGCTCAACATATTAATATATGTATTTTTAGCAAACTACTATAAAAATTGATGATATAAAGGCTGATAAAAATTTTCTTCTTTTACTTAGTATCACGGAGGGACACATTATGGTCGCACTACAGGTGGACCATTCATCACTACAAGCTACGATTATAATGCTCCAATAGATGAGTACGGTATGCTACTGATGATGTTTTGTAGTAAGCTGAGAATGAAAACTTGAATGTTTCTTTATTTTTTTCTACTGTTTAATGATTACAAACTTAAGTCCAGGATTACCTAGGCTTCCAAAATGGGGACATCTAAGGGAGCTCCACAGATCTATAAAGTTATGCGAACATACTTTACTGTATGGCGAGTCAAAGTTTTTTTCTGTTGGCCCTCTCCAAGAGGTAACAGTAATTTTCACAATGTCATGTTTTCTTTGCATTAGATTTCAATCCAAAAATATTTCTACTGCTTAGGTAGAGATTGAAACTTATGCAGTAATGATTACAAAGTGCAGACATATGCAATATTACATTCAAGAACATCATTTCTGATAATCGCAACATTTTAAAGTGCAGACATATGATTACAAATCTAGTTAGTGATGTGAGAAATCTCCAACTATTAATACTTTTTACATAAGTTCCATTAGTACTTTTATATTGTTCGTCTCTTACTACTTGAACTTCCCTGATGGATACTATTTACAAGGTTTGGCTCTTTTTTACATGATCCTATTACTAAGAAGTCCATAACTTGTTAGTACCTCTATTCTTTGTTTTTTGCTTAAACAGGTAAATGTCTACGAAGACAAATTCGGTGGGTGTGTTGCCTTCCTTGCTAACATTGATGAGCAGGAAGATAAATTTATCACATTTAGGAATGTTAGGTATAGTGTTCCTCCCTGGTCAGTTAGCATCCTTCCAGATTGCAAGAATGTTGTGTTTAACACTGCACAGGTACATTTTCCATTTTTTTCTCTGAAAAATGATACTTTCCATTCTCTATATAATTATCCTCTATAAGTAAGGCAAAAGTGTATTATATATCCTGTAATTGTTCATGAACCACAAACTGTAATTCCCATTGCCAATGAAAAAAATGGAAAGTCTACCTCATTTGTAGAAAGAAATACTTCCAAATTCCAATATCATCGGTGATTTTTGTTAAGAATTGTGTTAAACATTCCTGTTAAGAATGATACCAATTGTTAGGCTGCTTAGATGAGGGAACTGATTGATTGGCCCGTTAACTGGCAAGACTAAACCATCAACTTACAATGCTTAAAATCATAATATTTTTATAAAGCTCCTTTATTAGCCCACACCACAACTCACCAAGCGAAACTAAATTAGGACTTACAATTCAGGTGAGAGGTTTGAAACATACATTCACTTCAAGATTCTTACATCCATGAAAACTTTGATAGCACATTAGAACGATGTTATTCTGTTTGCTATCAACTGAAATGACATTATCTTTCTAGGTGCGATCCCAAGCCTCTGTAGTCGAAATGGTTCCGGAAAACTTGCAGGCGTCAAGTACTTCATCACTTGGTTTAGGGGCTTGGCAAATCTATACTGAGAAAGTTGGGTTATGGGACAAACCTGACTTTGTGCGGTCTGGACTTAAAGATCATCTTAATGTGACAAAAGATAAAACTGACTATCTTTGGTATACGACAAGGTCAGCATTACTTTCAATTTCGTTTTCTACTGTCCTCCTATTTTGGATAGTGCAATTAAGTTTGCACAAGGTAGTCCACTTTGCATGGTCGAAGAATACTCTAGTTCCAATGTAGTCTTTGGCACCTATATATATATAGCCAGTATCTTACAGAAGTACCTCCTATGTGTCATGATTGTTGGTGCATAACTGCGGTTTCAAATTCTAACCTTTCCAAATCATCGGCGTGCAGTTTTTATGTTGGTAAAAATGAAGAAATTCTTGGCAATGGGAGTAGTCCTATTCTCTCAGTTGAATCCAAGGGCCATGCTTTTCTTGTTTGTATAAACGGTGAACTTCAAGGTGCTGTTATTTCTCATCATATTTACTTGATTACGTATGAAATATTTGTGAATGCATGATCCCTTTTCTTCTATGTGAAACTTAACATGACAATAGGGTCACCTTGACCATATTGTCTTTTTGTCATTATGACTTGTTAAGTACAGTGATTTCATAAGCGAAACAGATTTTAGGTTCTTTCTTTTACTTGTCATACACTTTATACATCATCCCCTTATACCATGTGTATTCTAGTTATTGTTGGTAGTTATGAATCATCTTAGATTGCTTCATTCAAATCAACTCGTAAATAAGGTCTATTTCTTCTATTTTGCAGGTAGTTCTTATGGTAACTCCGGAAATTTACATTTGAGCTTTCAGGCTCCTGTAGTCTTAAAGCCAGGGGAAAATGAAATTGCTATCCTTAGTATGACAATCGGAATGTATGTAAGTAGTTATTTCGGCTTCTCTGATCTCTAATTGGAGAGTCTCAGATCGTGTATCTTATTTTCCAAAATACAGGAACAAGGCATGAGTTTTCCTGAGAAAAAATCCATTGATTTTATCTTTCTAATCCAACCAAATATCGTTCCTCTGTTTGAAGAACGCAGGACCGCTATATGAATGGCATGGTGCAGGATTAACCAGTGTCAAAATATCTGGAGACAGAATTGGAAGTTTAGATTTGTCGACAAATTTGTGGAAGTACAAGGTAACCTTATCATCCCTTGTGTTCTATCATGGATTATTTAACTGATGTTGTCTGACTCAAATTTTGTTAAAAAAATCGATGAAATTGTTACTGGCTTTGATGGTCTCTTCTTGCTTCTACTGTGGTTTATGCGATCTAAATTCAACATTCACTTGCATTTATATGCATAAATAGTAGAGAAGTATTCGTACATGATTTTCGATACTAATATATGTACTTTTGCAGATTGGGTTGGAAGGAGAGCGCTATAATATCTTCAACACAGACAGCACTGGTATCAAATGGATACCAGTATCAGAACCACTGAAAAATCAAGCTCTCATTTGGTACAAGGTATACATTTTCAACATATTTTTCCTACGGAATACGATCATAGCAGCATCCATATACATTGATGTTGTATGATATATATTCTTAAATCATTGTTCTTCATGCTATCTTTCACTCTTCATTTAGTTCGACATATAAACTGCATGCTAGCTCAATTTCCATTGCTCTAAACACATTTTCAGAGTGATTTTGACACTATCTCACACTTCAGGTGGCGGTGGATCCTCCCGAAGGGAATGAACCTGTTGCACTCGATATGCTATCGATGGGGAAAGGCCATGTTTGGGTGAATGGAAAGTCTATTGGAAGATACTGGCTTGTAGCAAGTTCTATATATGCTAAATGCACTCCACATTGTAATTACGCAGGCAAATTTAAACCAGAAAAATGTTTGACAAGATGTGGAGAACCCACTCAAAGATGGTAATCTCTCTTTAAATTTCATTCGATATGTGCTCTTATGTTGCAAGTGTAGATCTACTCTTTCCTGTAAGCATTCACTTCCTCATGCTTTTTTATCTCCGAACACAGGTACCATATTCCAAGATCCTTTTTTAAGCCATCAGGGAACACCCTCATCATTTTCGAAGAGAGAGGTGGCGATCCGACGAAGATCACTTTCGCAAAGAGGCATGAGACCATGATCTGCAGTTTCATATCTGAGGACCATCCTCAACTAGATTTGGAGAACTGGGATGTGAACGGCAAAGATAATGCAGTAGGTGCTTTGATGAATTTGAAGTGCCCTGAGGGAACCTCCATCTCCTCCATAATCTTTGCAAGTTTCGGTAACCCGAGTGGAACATGTAGCTCGTACCGCCAAGGCAGCTGCCACTACTCGAACTCCATTTCTGTCATTGAAAAGGTGAATTTCAGACTCTGAAGCTCATTGATGACCTATCACTTGTTCTGCTTGGTTAGGTAACTCTTGTGCTCGAATGTCTGCAGGCTTGTCTTCACAGAAATGATTGTTCTATCTCATTTGTGAACGAGAGCTTCACTGAGGACTTGTGCCCTGGCATAACCAAAGCACTGGCTGTTGAAGCTGCATGTAGCTAGGTAGATAATGTGTTAAGTGAACACTCTAGATGATGAAGAGGAGCTCTGCTTCTTCCTTCCTGTGGGCTGGAATAAGATTCTTAGGAAAGATGTAGTTTGTTTGAATCTTGACAATGATTAGAATCCAAAGGCATTTGATCTTGTAGTATGACTGATCACTTGTGCAATGACAAATTTCAATTGCTTCCTACTATTATTATTATTATTATTATTTAAAGAATAATGACGTCTACTGAAGGTTGGGCCGGGTTTGGGCCCTACCTTAGACTTAATGGGTCCAATTCCAGAGATGCGTCAAAGTCGCGTCTCCTTCAAATTTGCACGCCTCTTCGCGCACACACGGTCATGGTTTAGTGTGGGACCCGCACTGGGTCTACATTTTCGATCAATCACGAGGCAGTATTCGGGTCATTGATTGCACACGCGTCGAGGTGTTACTGGGCCATCGCATAGGCAAAGCTACCGTCGCATCGTCGAGGGCGCCTAATCGGTTCCGACGGATCACCACAACTCTTGCCGGTAGGTTTAAGATACAACATTCACAGAGCCATTGTGCTTCCTTCGCCCTCTCCGTTCCTCTCTCTCTCTCTCTCTCTCTCCGAGATCAATAATTGCAATCCTCCATTCCGTTCGCCGGTCTCTCGCGATCCCGATCGCAGTACGATCGACGACGTCATCGACGAGGGCAGGTGGGCGGCCTAAAGAGGAGTTAGGTGCCCCCGATGGAGGCGGCGCGATCGGCGTCAGCGGAGGACATGGGGATGGCGGACGCGCCGGCGGAATCGGAGGAGAGGAAGGTGGAAAGCGAAGAGGACGAGGAGGCGCTGGTCGCCAGGGCGCAGAAGCTGATGGATAAGGTCCTCGACACTCTGGAGAATCCTAACCCTAAGCTGCTCCATGCCCTCGCTTCGATGCTGGAGGCTCAAGAATCGAGGTTTGCTGTCTCTCGTTCTCTGCTTTCTCGCAACTGAGGAATCTAGTAGGCTATTGATCATGGAATGGACGGCGAGCCCTTGTTTGGAATGCGCGGTAATGGGACTGGGCTGGTTTGGGGGATTAAAAGGGATTATTGTCGTGACAGTTTCGTGATTTTTATGGCCTTTTTACGTTCTTTAATTGAATAAGCGTATTTTGCTGTGTGAGAGCAAATTGAGTTCTTTTTCTCCCCACGTTGACGTCAACCAACAATTTCTAAGACCTTTTCATTCGTGAGTTTGTTAAATGTAATTCCAACCATTTGACATTATCGAAGTAAATAAATCATGCGTCTTAATTTTATGGAGTGTCAATGACATGAACTGAAGCCACAGAAAAACAATTTGGGAATAATGGAATATATTTATTGGCAATGACGAAGACTCTTTTTTATGTTTCTTTCCTTTGTTGGCTACCTTATATCGCGCACCAAGAATTAAATAGTGTTAGGGTAAATCCATCTGCTTGTTCTGCCATTTCCCGTTGGTCTACTGGTTATCACGATTATTAGTCTAGTTTTTTCTCTCTCTTTTTTCTAATCAGAATATTTAAATTACTTCATGTAGTTCGATAAGTTGATTTTTTCCCTCACTCTTTTCCTATAGTCTCTGACATGCATATTTCAGCCTATCATCTTTGCGTCCTCAGTTTGGTTGTTTTCTTTTTTTGCTATATTTTTCAGATTCCTTGAGGAATCTACAACTTCATCCTTGAGCAATGCCCGCTCTTCTCACACTATTGCGAGGTTGGCTAACTTAGTGCAGGTATTCTAGAACAGATGCACTTTCAAGTTAGTTGAACATGAATCTTATTATCTGGAGGCCATTCCACTAATGCCATGCCATTTTCAGGACAATGAAGATTTTTATGATGCCATTTCATCCAAATTTTTATCAGAAAACAGATACTCTGTTGCCGTTCGTGCAGCTGCTGCAAGGCTGATTCTTAGTTTATCTTCAAGTTGGATCGTAAGCTAACATAGATATTATACTTTTTAATAAGTGTTTTTTTTCTGCTGACTCTACTTTTTTTGTTGTGCTGTGCCAATAAAACCATTTGAAGTACCCACATGTTTTTGATGATGTTGTTTTGGATAACATCAAAACCTGGTTGATGGAGGACAATTTGGTCTCAAGTGACGGATGTAGACAAAAGGGTGGATTTGGAGATGATACACCAACAGAATCAGAATTGTTGACGATTTATGCTACAGGACTTCTTGCCATAGCATTGGTCAGGTATGGATAAATTATTTTTTCTTGGTCGATCCATCTTCTATGTTTTACTTTGTTGTGCACTGTTTTATGAGTGTGCTGATTGTAACAGTGGTGGTCCAATTGTTGAAGACATCTTAACGTCAGGTTTGTCAGCAAAGTTCATGCGGTATTTACGGACACAGGTACTTGGAGATGCCTATCCTGGTCAAAAAAATGCCACATATCCAGCTGAATCTACTAGGCATGGGTCAGTTTCTACCCATGCTAGAGGTCGAGAAGAAAATAGACTCAGGTCACGGGAATGTTCAGATCCTTGTTTGGAAGTACCAAGAGTTGCAGATCAAGGGATGTCAGATGATTTATATGTTAATCAGGATTGTGAAAGAGGAACCAGGCAAGTGGATTCAGGCAAATACTGGAGTGGAGATTCACTGAAATCTGAGCTAACTGATTCATCAACAATGGTTGGTGGTGCATATGAGGTGGCTGAGGGAAATGATGATCTCACCGAATGGCAGGATAAGAACTTGCTTGATGGGAGGTCAAAATATGCTGAAAGGCTTATTGCTGCAAGATCAGTTAGAGATGATGATCCTGAAAGTATGAGGGATGACTTGTCAAAGCGAAGGATCATCAAGGGTCTACAAAGGAGTAGAACAAAAACAAAGGTTACTGAAGGTAATTCAGATACTGACAGGATATTGACATCACCTGATTCTGGACTACGAGTTGGAGGGAGTGGTAGGATTGGCAGGGACAGAAATTTCCTAATCCATGAAGAGGCCAAAAAATCTGTTGATATTAAGAACATGTCAAGTAGGCTTGACTGCGAAGGTTTGGTTTATGGAGAGGAGAAAGATGACCGTTTGATGGACTGTAATATTGGCTCAAAAGATATATCTGAAATAGTAAAGAAAGCAATTGGAGCTGCTGAAGCTGAAGCAAGAGCTGCTAATGCTCCTCCAGAAGCAATAAAAGCCGCAGGAGATGCTGCAGCTGAACTTGTGAAGACTGCTGCAGTAGAGGTAATTTTCACATGATCATCTTGCTTTATCATTTTCATACACTAATGTTACTCATTTGTTATATAGTCATGGGAAAATACAAATGATGAAGAAGCTGCCATTTCAGCTGCTACTGCAGCTGCAACTACTGTAGTTGACGCTGCTAATGCTACAAAGGTCTCAAGGTAATTCAGTAACCTCTTAGTCTATTCAGCACATCTAAACACTTATTTTTTATTTTTTGGTTTGCTGTGCACATGTAATTCCTTTCTTTCTGTTGGATAATTGCAAAATTTTCTGGTTTAGGAGTGAATGTCAAATTGATGAAAATTTAATGGCATCCAAGGCTACAGAAGTGGAACAGGATGAACAGCCTTTAGATATAATCATCTTGGATAAAGAGATTCTGGCAAGGCTTAGACAAAAATATTGCATTCAGTGCCTGGAAATTCTGGGAGAATATGTTGAAGCTTTTGGCCCTATTCTGCATGAAAAGGGTGTTGATGTCTGCCTTGCCTTGTTGCAAAAGAGCTTTGAAGAAAAACCAAGTCGTTTAGCTTTACTGCCAGAAGTACTCAAACTTATATGTGCCTTAGCTGCTCATCGCAAGTTTGCTGCATTATTTGTTGATCGTGGTGGAATGCAAAAACTTCTTTCTGTCCCTAGAGTTTTGCAGACTTACTTTGGCCTTTCATCATGCTTATTTACCATTGGTTCTCTCCAGGTACTAGTGAAGCACATTAAATGGAGTACAATTCTCTCCTTTTTCAATTCTTACTAAGTGCACCATTCATGTTGGCTTTATCAAGTCATTTAATGATATATTTTTGCAGGTTATTATGGAGCGTGTCTGTGCGCTTCCATCTGATGTGGTGGGTAAGGTGGTCGAGTTAGCTCTTCAGCTTCTGTTATGCCCCCAAGACCAAGCTAGAAAAAATGCAGCTATCTTTTTTGCTGCTGCTTTTGTGTTCAGAGCAGTTCTGGATGCCTTTGGCGCACAGGATGGCTTGCAGAAAATGTTAAATCTCTTGCATGGTGCTGCCACAGTTAGAATGGGTGGGAATTCTAGCACGCCAGTGATATCTGACACAGTTCTCAGAAATGATCGGGCAGAAGTACTTAGTGCGTTGGAAAAGCAGATTGCTTATCATACTTGTGTTGCATTACGGCAATATTTTAGAGCCCATCTTCTCTTGCTTGTAGATTCTCTTCGTCCAAATAAAACTAATAAAACTATGGCACGAAATGCTCCGAGTGCAAGGGCTGCATATAAACCACTTGACATCAGCAATGAATCTATGGATGCAGTGTTTCTTCAGATACAACGTGATAGGAAGCTAGGACATGCTTTTGTTAAAGTTCGTTGGCCTCCTGTTGATAAGTTTTTGGCAAATAATGGTCATATAACCATGTTGGAGTTGTGTCAGGTCCAAGCAGCTCCTTTCCTTTATCTTGTCAGTGAGATTTTATTTCCTCGGTTTTATTTATCTGATTATAGCTTCTTTTCTATATGCAGGCACCACCTGTTGAGCGCTATCTGCATGATTTGGCCCAGTATGCATTAGGCGTTCTTCATATTGTCACTTTCATACCCTATAGCCGTAAATCAATTATTTCTGCTACTTTGAGTAACAACCGTTTTGGCATGGCAGTTATTTTAGACTCAGCTAATGGTGCCGGTTATGTTAATCCTGAGGTATAATTTGCAATTTGTAGAGATTATGATTGCAGTCAAACATTACTTTTACCTTGCACACACAATTGCTCACATTCAAATTATTATATGTATAAATAACTTTCGTATTTTTCATGTTATGTTTCTGTATTTTTGTGTTAGGTAATCCATCCAGCATTGAATGTCTTGGTAAATCTGGTATGCCCACCTCCTTCATTCAGTAACAAATTCTCTGCTTCTGCACAAGTTCAGCAAACTGCTTCAGTTCAAGTAGAACGTGTTCAATTGCCCATCCAGAGTGAGTCCAAGGAACGGAATGGTGAATCCAATTTGGTGGAGAGAAGTAATACAACAGTTTCTGGTGGTGGCTCAGTTGTCCCTGCTTCACCATCTGGAGTGGTTGGAGATCGCAGAATATCTTTAGGATCTGGGTTTGGATGTGCCGGCCTTGCATCCCAGTTGGAACAATGCTATCATCAGGCAAGAGAGGCTGTTCGTGCAAATAATGGTATAAAAGTTCTTTTGCATCTTCTGCAACCACGAATGATTACACCACCTACAACCTTATATGTATGAAGTGTTTTAGGGTATATAGATTATTGCTGTAGGACAGAAGACTGCCACCTAGATGTGATGACTGACCTGTTATCTTATGAGACCCAACACTAGCTCAATACTTAATCCCAAATTAATAGTACCTCACACATCTAAGCTTATAGTCCCTCTTTATTGGCCCACAATTATCTTTGTTGAACTAAATTAGGGTGTCACAATTTCTCCACTTGGCTTTGACATCGTGGTTAAGGACAATGTCGAACTCAGTTCAAAATCATCCATAATTAGCAGGGAGTGAGCTCAATGGTGGCTCTACCATTACATAGCTCTTTCCAATATCATAGGATGTCAATTTTCACAACTTGCCTAGATAAGAGACTTATCCACTGCCATCAAATGCTTAAGCAAGTCAATAATAACTTACTCATTTAAGCGTATAAACCCTTCTTGATGGTTCACTGTTCTTCATTGGGACAAAAATACCAGACAACTATGGATATCCACCTGTTTGAGTTCTAATTTATCTCACATTTGTGGGAGTCGGTAAGATTTACCATTATGAACTCAATCTTTGATACCAAGTAATTTGCATATGAATGTTTTCTTTCACTGACCCTTTCTTTCTTGAAATTTCATATTCTCATTAATATTATTTTTTTAATTCTGTTGTCTTTAATTAGCTTTACCTTGTCTCTTGTGGGCATTGACATATAGCTTTACCTTATCAGAATTAAAAATGGTCCGTCTAACTCTCCTCTTTGAAGCTGTATTTCAGGTGGGAAAAAAACTGTCAGAACTAATTCGAGATTTAGGCGGCCAGGCAGGTGGAGTAGAACAAGGTCGATGGCAGTCTGAACTAACCCAAGTAGCTGTAGAATTGATAGCAGTAAGTAACAATAAGATGTCTTGTTATTTATACCTCATAGGAATGTATCTCATTTCAGAAAGCAACTTTTAGGAATCATGCTAGCTTCTCATACCAAAAAGTTTAGTTAGCTTCGTTCCATATGCACTTGTCTTTCTTGCATTTTTGGTCTGCTTGCTATGCACTGTATCACATTTGTTTTCAATTTACTCCATTTGACTTCTTTTATTTTGTAGATTGTTACTCATTCTGGCAGGGCAAGCACCATAGCAGCTACTGATGCTGCAGCTCCTACATTGAGACGAATTGAAAGAGCAGCAATTGCAACAGCAACTCCTATAACATACCATCGAAGGTCTTTCTTTAAACTCTGAACATATTACTAGTTTGTTTTATCCAACTTGACTGCTATGTTCTTGTATGTCTGCACGCACCCATCCACTTTCTCCTTTTCTCCTCAGGGAACTGTTGCTGTTAATCCATGAACATCTCCAGAGATCTGGCTTGACAGCTACAGCTAATTTGCTACAAAAAGAAGCTGACTTGGCATCTTTTCCAGGATTAGGAATGTTGGCTCCACCCCTGCACCAGATCTCTTTGCAAGAAGCTCCATCTGTGCTACTCCAGTGGCCATCAGGACGTGCTTCATGTGGTTTTCATTCAGAAATGAAGATGACTGAGAGAAATGAAGGCACTGGTCTAAAGCCCAATGCACCTCTGATTGCTGCAAAGAAGAGACAACTGGCCTTTCCGGCCCACTTTTCCCAAGGGAAAAGTAACATTCTGCTGCGTTCTTCCTTGAACAAATCATCATCTGTTTTAAATGTTCATACAACTTCTGAGGGAACAGAAACACCTTCTCCACCTGCCTTAAAATCCACAGTAGATGTTGAGATCCCAAATAAAACACCAATTTTATTACCACTGAAAAGGAAGTTTAGTGATTTGAAGGATCCGTCTTCACCACCCGCAAAGCACTTTAGAATTGCAGGCCAAAGTTCCCAGAATGAAATCAATCAAATCCCAACTTCTGCTCAGAGGAACCTCCAGCCTTTAGATCACACTATTGTATCTTCTCATGCCAATTCTAATCTGCATGATCGTCTCAGCAAGTTAGCAAGTGGAAGCTGTCATAGTGATAACTTGGACGACATCCGCTACCATAATAGCTGTGGGGTATCTACAACACCTGTAGGCTTGCTAGCTCTTCCAACAGAACAACAACCAGGGAATGTTGAGAGGACGACCCTTGATTCACTAATAGTGCAATATCTAAAGCACCAACACCGTCAGTGCCCGGCACCTATCACTACATTGCCACCACTTTCTCTTTTGCAACCACATGTGTGCCCTGAACCCAGCCGTAGCCTAAATGCACCGACAAATATCACTGCAAGGGTAAGCTCACGGGAGTTCAAGAAACAGTATGGAAGTATCCATGCTCAACGCAGAGATCGTCAATTTGTATATAGCAGATTCAGACCATTTCGTACTTGCCGAGATGGCGCTACTTTATTAACATCCATTACTTATCTTGGTGATTCTTACCATATTGCAAGTGGGAGTGATTCTGGTGATTTAAAGATATTTGATACAATCACTGGAAATGTTTTGGAGAGTCAAACTTGTCATCGGACTCCTGTTATGCTTGTTAAGTCAGCTTTCTGTGGAGGAAATCAGTTGATTCTTTCATCAGGTTTACATGAAGTTAAGTTATGGGATGCTTCTTCCATTTCAGCAGGGCCTTTGCATTCATTTGAAGGATGTAAGGCTGCATGTTTTAGCCATTCAGGAACCAACTTTGCAGCACTTTCATCAGACTCTCTTCACCGGGAGGTTCTTCTTTATGATGTTCAAACATACAGTGTGGAGCTCAGGCTTACTGAAAGCTCCAATAACTATTCAGGAATTGTTCGAGGACATGCACAATCCCTGGTGCACTTTAGTCCATTAGACACACTGTTACTATGGAATGGAGTCTTGTGGGATAGGAGGAGTTCGAGTTCTATCAAGCGATTTGAACAGTTCACAGATTATGGTGGTGGTGGGTTTCATCCTGCTGGCAATGAGGTACACACTGCAGTTACCTCCTAACAACATTTGCATAATTTCTTGGATAATGACATTATGCTACATTTTCTCCATTGTCTTGTTCCCGGAGTTAGTTTCTCATAAAATTGACTAATTTGTTCTCAAGTGTCTTTTCCATTTACCTCATATCTTTTGTGGAATATTCAATAGATTGCCTTGTATTTGATTATGATTAGTTGTGACCAATATAATTTTTTGATGATCCATATACTTATTCTATCACTATTTGCAAGGTGGGTAATGTTCTTTGATTTATCTTATGTTTCAATCCATGAGTTATTGCATCATTGCTATATGTGGATTGAAAATAGCATTAGCTAAAGGAAAAAATTGTGATTTATATGACCTTCTATACTTTATGGATGTGGATCAAAGTATCAAACAATTAGTTACTGTGCATTGTAGAATTTAAAATAAACTTTTGATGCAATTCTGCATGCACATGTATTTCTTCACACTTCTTTTTTTATTGACATATGCTCTGATGATATGTAGCTTATTATAAATTCTGAGGTGTGGGATCTTCGGAAATTCAAGCTTTTGAGAACAGTGCCCTCTCTGGACCAGACGGTAATTACATTCAATGGTGGTGGAGATGTCATATATGCAACTCTTAGGCGCAACCTTGAAGATGTCACATCAGCTATTAATACTCGGCGTGTCCGACACCCACTGTTTCCAGCCTTCCGCACCATTGACGCAGTGAACTATACTGACATTGCAACTGTCCAGGTTGACCGTTGCATACTTGACTTTGCCACTGACAACACTGACACCTTTGTCGGGGTTATCGCAATGGATGATCATGATGAGGTAGTCTCCTCTGCAAGGCTCTTTGAAATTGGGAGGAGGAAACCTACTGATGATGATTCTGACCCTGAAGATGGAGGTGAATCTGATGATGAGGATGAAGAAAATGATGAATCTGATGCAGACGTGGATGCTATATTAGAAGCCGAGTTCGATGCAGGTGAAGATAGTGACTCAGAAGGCACGAGCAATGACGAGGAAGATGAGGATGTTGACAGTGCAGATGAACTAGATGAAGATGCAGATTTCAATCTTGAGAATGAAGAGGAACAGGGGCTGTTGGAGTTCATTGCCGAGGGTGACGATGAAGGCGATGAAGATTATGGTGAGGCCGGTGGATCTTTAAGTAGCGGAGATGAAGGAGATTTTGCTTTCTAGATCCATATGGGCCATTGGACAATAGTGGTTTCGTCAGTGTAATTACCACAATATTTCTGGAAGTAGAATCTATGAGGTCGAGGAACTCATAATTGTAAGTAAAATAGATTAGGGGGAGAGTGAGTTCAATGGGGAACATCTTGACTCCTTGGTAAGGAAAAAAAAAACTTTATGCAATTCTTTTATATGTTTTTGTTTTATCTTTTTTGTTTCATTCGTTATCTTGGAAATTGATTCAGCTCAGGTTAGGAATTTAGTGGACTTCATCTTATCTGATTTCCTCAGAAAATAAAGATTATTGTCACCACAATCATTTTTTTAAAAGAAAAAACCATTATATTTGCTCTACTGTTCTATCAGGCCTATCGAATGGTAAATACATATGACTTTCATTGTCTGTTACAATTATCGAACTATAGAATGGATGTCTTCTTTGTTTTTGACATCCGTATGCTAAACTTCTTGCATGGCATTTAACCACAATATTGCTAATCGGAATCGGTGGATCATCACTTTGTTAAAGAACTTGCCTGCTGTATTGTTTTAGCTCTCTTGTTATTAATTTCCATTGTTGGAAGTTGTGGGTTTTTATGTTCTTGTTTTAAAGTTTCTTTGTGGTACGTTGTCCAATGTTGACAATATGAACAAGATTAGAATAGCAGTGAACTTTGAATCTAACATCGGTTATTCAAAAACTTTTCAGTACTCCAAACGTTTGGATAAAATTCTTCACTTTACAGGAACGGAAAGCTATACTAGAAATCAGATATGAAAAGTTATACTAAGATTCCTGACCTATCTTGCTCGGATAAAATCTTTGTTCTGGCAGAGGATGTTGATACCCATTCTACACAGGTGATGTATTATCGTGTTAGTTCTTGTTCTCCTCTTCCAATATTATCCATCGAACCAAGCAAGATAGGAAGGGGCAGACGGCAGGGAGAGATCGAATTTTAAATTTTCTTCTAAAATTCAACTTGCATACGATCGAACCTTCACTGGTCGGTGAACCGTCGTCCATTACCACACAGCAAACAGCCTTTCGGTGAAAAAAGGGGAAACTCAACTCGAATTCGAAATTTAATTTGACTACCCGAGTCTGCTGCATCCGCTGTCTAACTCGAACAGGTCACAGGAAAAATCAGCCGTCTATTTTTTTGACCTTTTTCCTTCCACCGCGGGGGAATCCTCCGATTGGGCAACGACCTTGTGAATTGATTTCGCTGTATGATGTCTCCGTGACTGGGAGCGGATCCCCTCGACCATCATCTCCGCTGCTATGTCCTCCCAAGATTTCTTCGTCTCCTTCCTCGTTCCTCGCTTTCGCCTTCTAAAACCTTATCGAGGCTTCGCAACTTTAGTTGCTTTCCTCCTCTTTTTCCTTATTTTTGCGCGTTAGATTCCCGTTCTCTGTCGATGAGACCTTGCATTCTCCGCGAAGTGTGGGGAGGCGAGATTTGATGGGTCTGGGGGCACGTTCTTCCTGCTTCGAGTTTATTTGAGGGCTCACTGAAATACTGTTGAAGATGAACCCTGGCGAGACGGAGGGCTCCGTATCGTTGTTTTCCACTGAGTACTTGGATAAACAGGTCAAATTCTTTTTCCTTTTTTTCTTTTTCGTTCGAGATTCTTGAAGCACTACGACAGTTTTAGAATTGTATTTATATGCTCCTAGTAAATGTATTAATTCATTCTGGCCCATCTTTGGTGCCGTTTTTACCATTCTCTAATTCTTTGCTTTAAATTATCCTCTCTGCAAGAAATGACCTTTTTTTGCGTGTCTTCTTCAAGCATATGGCTCATTTGTCCAGTTCAGTGGAGCATGTGGTTAAGAATTGTTTAATTTTGTTTTTTGTTTTGGCTTCTGAAGAATGCAATTATGGAGTGCTTGAAAATTGATGGAAATGATGTTTTGGTTGGCTAAGATGGTTCACAAGTTAGTGAATTATTTCATCAAATGGATCTCTCTGTAACTATTCCTGAGCAAATAGAGAAAAGGGAAATTACTATACAACTGTTAATGAGTCTTTGTGGCTAATCTTTACATACTTGGGACTCGGCAACTAAATGTGAAGAGGTGCCTTGTGCATTACTACATTGAGGGATATGTGGCTTCTCGCTTACGATTAGAAAGTTTATTTTGTGTCAAGATTATCACTCATGTCATAAAGCAGATATTGTCTTGGTAGTGCGAGTTGTGTCTAAATGTACTCAATTGTTGCAATAATCTTATCTGCCTTCATGCAGTGTCTTATGATCCTTACATCTCAAGATGTGTAGACACTTTAATTATTCAAATAATATGGAAGTTGAATAAATATCTGGAAAACGAATTGCAGGAGGTAGCAAGGGAATCTCTAGTTGGTTCTTCAACAAGCCATGCCCAATTGTCAAATGATCCAAACAATGATTTACAAGTAGATGGAATTGCAAAGCACCTCACTGAGAAACTATCGGCTTATCTTGAAAGTATATGTGCTAAAGAGGAATTGGTCAAGCAGCATGCAAAAGTTGCTGAAGAAGCCCTTTTAGGTAATTCTCCAAGTACCTTAATGTGCAATCATTTGAGGCATTTCGACTGAAACTTGTGAATCTATTTGAGCAAGTCATTCACAGTGGATAAGATGCTAGCTAGTGAACTCTTTTTAGATGGATAATTAGGAACTAGTGTGAAGTATGGATGTGAACTATCATCTCACCTCAATCCTTGCAGCACTGCTGACTGCCCAGCACAAATATAGTGCTCATGCTTCTTAACATGGAAAAAAATCATGGCAGGCAATGTTGTGTGAAAGTTGTTCAATCCATTAAAAGATGTTCTTTATATAACCGTTTTATGAGTGCAGGTTGTATGTTGTAGATTTGCCTAATTTCTTATATTCCCACATATAAGATGAAGCTACAGACTATAGGTTGCTGATACTCGTACATAGTTGCATTTATTTCTTATGCAAAATAGCCTTTTGGACAATAGGTTAATATCTTTCTTAACATTGCTCAAATCCTGCTTGTATAAAAAATGGTTAATTAATATAAATATTCCAAACTTCATGCATTAAAAAATGGTTGATTATTATTAATATCCTAAACTTTTAATCTTTTTTTTTTTCAAACCTTCCAATAGTTTCAGTTGCGTTCAGTCAATACCCCTACTTCTTAAACAATTTTAAATTTATAGTCATATCATATTTTTAATATTCCATTTTCAATTTATGGGGCAATCTTGTAAATTTTTTATTTGTTAAACCTCATTTCTCATTAAAATAATATTTCTAATTGGAAAATATTATTTATTTATTTTTACTTGAGATACTTTCTTCATTCAGAAAAGAAATTGCCATCAAATGATTATATGTTTATTTTTTAAGAAAAAAATTGGAATCATCGTTCAAATGAAGGGAAAATAACTATTAAAATAAAAAATGTTATATGACTAATTGGATGGCATTGAAACAACTTAAAAAGTTTAGATACTGATTAGAAATCAGTGAAACTTTTGGATAGTTTTGAAATTTTTTTTGGAGGTTTAGGATATTTTTAATAATCACCCTTCAAAAAATATTATCTCATCAAGGCATGTGCTGGATTTTTGGCCTGTCAAATAAAGTATCCGAAGGGGCAATATTAAGCATATAAATATAAAGATTGATTTATTACCTAACATCCTGATTTTTTTGGATAAATGGTTAGTCAATTAACTTTTAACACATTTAATATAGAACAGAGAATAATACCATTGTGTTTGGCACGAAGGAAACTAATTGAGGTTGGTGTTCGAATGTGTCAATATCATATCATGTCTTTGATGTGTGCTTGACATATATTATGCAATTGACATGTATTTGACAATTGTGTGATAAATTTCAATGTTGTTATAGTTCTTTTGCTTTTTAGTCAGTTTCCTAACAATATCAGCAATCTTTGATATTGATGCAATAATTAGTAGACTGTTAAATAAAACCTCAGTTTAAACAGATGGAACGTGTTTATCAGGAAAATAACAGGTAAATATTTAAGACTAGAAGTTCCATGCGTGTTGTTGTTCAAGCTACACATAGTAAGATGACTAGTAATGTTTACTAGTGCATGAGCTAATCAAAACATTTATGAAATACATTGTTACTTGGTGATGAAAATTTCAATTACCTTGCCAGGGTGGGAGAAGTCCAAAAAGGAAGTAATATCTATAAAGCAGCAGCTCAAAGATGCAATACAGAAGAACACTTCCCTTGAGGAAAGACTTGGCCATGTTGATGATGCCCTCAAAGAATGTGTCAGGCAACTTCGGCAATCAAGGGAAGAACAGGAGGAAAGAATCCAGGAGGTCATCATCAAGAAAGCCTCTGAATGGGAGTTTCAGAAATCTCGACTTGAAACCTGTCTAACTGTGCTCCAAGCTCAGCTGGAAGCTAAAACCAAGACTGACTCCCTGCTCATTCATGAGCTTTGCTTAAAAATTGAGATGCTTGAGAATGAAAATGCTTCATTGAAATGTGAATTGGTTTCTTTAAATGAGGATTTCCATACCCGAACACTAGATATGGAACTCAGTATCAGAGCTGCAGAAACGGCTAGTAAACAGCATTTGGAGAGCATTAAAAAGGTGAGAAAGCTTGAAGCTGAGTGCAGAAGCTTGCGTGCTAGAACACCTAAATCATCATTGCTGAATGATTCCAGGCCCATCTGTAATTCCTTGTATGGAGAGTCCCTTACAGATAGTCAGTCTGATAGTGCTGAAAAATTGTTTAGTCTGGACAATGAGCTAAGCATTCCAGATTCATGGGCGCCCACTTTAATTACTGAGCTTGATCAGTTCAGAAATGAAATGCAAACTATCAAAAATATTAATAGCCCGGTGGAAATTGACCTGATGGATGACTTCATTGAGATGGAGAGGTTTGCTGCATTAACTGAAGCTGACTATGGAAGTTCTAGTTTGGAGCATGAAGCTGATATGGATCTTGAGAATCTAAGACAGATGTCTTCTAGTGATATCCAACGTATGTTTCAGCAGATAGCCATGCTGGAAGAGAAGATTGAGAAAATGACAGCTGAAAAAGAAGTACTAGAGACGACTTTGGCTGAAGCCAACAGCCAGCTAGAAATTTCCCGCAATCAGTTCGTAGTAGTTGAGAATGAATTGGCTGAATTACATGGGCAACTCAGTTTAATTAGTGGTGAGAAGAACACTCTAGAGATAAAACTAGAAATATTAGAGGCAAATCGAAAGAGTATGAAACTTGAGCATGAAGCTGCATACAAGGAAATTATGAATTTAAAACATAGAGTAGAACTATTAGAGGGAGAAGTTGAGGTAGAGGAGCCATTAATTGCAAAATTCACCAGCAGATGTCAGAATGTTGAACCAGTGGACCTGGAACAGAAGGAAAATGAACTTGAGAATAAATATGCATACTGGGAAAGTACCAAGTCAGAGGAGAAGATTAATTTGTTAGAAGAAGATGAAGAGAAGAGAATACTTAATGGGAGTGCATGTATATATCTGAGCATGGATACCTTTGAACCAAAGAAAAAGGAATTGAATTGTCAGGTTGAATCAGAAGCCTTTGAACCTCCAAAACTACATGAGAAGTTTGATCCAACTGAGAGGAAATCTGAGGAGGTGTTTGGTGCACAGTTTGCAGCAAGTCGTCCAATTACGAAAGTCATTAATGCAATGTTAGATTTACCATATGGAGAAGTTAAAGAGGATACCTCATTGTCTGGAGATTGTGAGTCCGATGCAGATCTTCTAGAGGCTAAGAAAATAGAACTCGTTGTGCAACTCGAGTTAGAACACATGGAAGTACGGACCCTGCAAGAGAAGGTGCATATTCTGGAAAAACAAATGGAGAATGAGAAGGAATTGGCTGGTGAATTTGAATCAAGGTGTCGTACACTGGAAGATGAATTATCTAGGAAAAGGCAAGATGATTTGCAGCAGTTTGCAAACTCAAATGAACCAGTGAAGATCGGACAAGTAATTTACATTTGTTTTATGATGCATTTCATGTCTGCTAGTTGTGCTTAAAATTTTGGCTCTTGGCTCTTTCTTAGAACCATCATATCTCAATATCTTCTTGATATAATCTTTCAGTTTCTTCAAAAGATCCTTAATATTTCAAATGTGATCCTATTAACTACTTAATGGCTCTACAGGAAAATGAGATTGCTCAGGCTTCTGGAAGGCTTGCAGAGTGCCAGAAGACCACGGCTGCTCTTAACTTGCAGCTCAAATCATTAGCTACATTGGAGGATTTCTTGTCTGAAGCAAAGGCACCAGAATCAAGCGGAGAGGTAATGGGACAACTCGAAGGGGAACCCGACATATTGGATTATACCAGTTCCCTGGAAAAAATAGGTGGTCAGTCAGTTCTTTGCAGTAGCACACAGTTAGATAATCTCACAGAAAAGCAACTTTTGTATATTCCAAGGTGAGATGGAAACATGAAACAAATTTTTAAGTAACTTCTGTAGTTCGTTTAACAGATGTCAACAGGTGTTAGTTTCCCAATGCAAAATCTAGCTTAGTTGATCTCATTGAGGAAATAATATTAGAAGCTGAGCTTTTGCATTGTATATTTAACATGCATAATTGAATTAATTACATGGTTTAAAATTTTGAGTTGTCATACTGTATTGCTTGTTGATCCGTGGATCTTATTTGTACATATGATATATTGAAGGCTGTAGACTCACGAGCTTTTCCTGAGAAACATTATCTCTATAAGCCTTCCGCAAGCTAAGATTTTGTTAGAGAATTTTGTGAGTAGAGTTGATAATAATATGACTTAGATATATAAATGAAGCTGATAAATTTTTATTAGTAATTTTTAGATTATGTGATGCTAGAGGTGATCAATGAGATTCTTTTCTCATTTTTCTTCTTCTCTCTATTTAATCCCTTGTACTAATTAGGTCCATCGACAGTAGTATGGTATATATCTTCTTATAATTAGGAACTGAATTGTTAGGCATGAGATAAGATTTTTCTTAGATTTTTTTTTTCAACAGTAAATTTCTTACTCTTTCTATATATTCCAAATACAACAACACTATGCTACTAATTAGTTTCTCTTTTTTTTACGATATATTTTTCAAAATAATAATAAAAAGTGGTAGTTCTGTGTTTCTAAATTTTTTTTTTTCATTTCTATCTAATTTCGGTGCCCACGTAAAACAGTAACAGTTGTTCGGATATCATTATAAAATAAGGAACTATATTAAATGACCAAAAAGCCCATCACAAAGTCGAACTATTTGTGTGCAACATCCGTTATATATCACAGAGATGGAGGATATTTTAGGACCATTATCTTTGGGTGTGGCTACGGAATAAATCTCGATCACATTTTTTTCTTCGGATCTGACCTCGGCACTCCTCTGCTTCCTCCTCCGCAGGAATTAGGGTTCCGTCGAGACTCCTCCGCCACGATGTCTAGCTTCAGCGGCGACGAAACTGCCCCCTTCTTCGGATTCCTCGGCGCGGCCGCCGCCCTGGTCTTCTCCTGTAATTTCCCCCAATTTCTGCTCCCTTTCGGGACTCGTGCTCCGTTCGAGTCAAAAGGTTCGTCTCTTGAAGTGTTTCGTGTCGAATTTTCATCCTTTTGCAGGCATGGGGGCGGCGTACGGCACGGCGAAGAGCGGCGTCGGGGTGGCGTCCATGGGTGTGATGCGGCCGGAGCTCGTGATGAAGTCGATAGTTCCGGTTGTCATGGCCGGAGTTCTGGGGATTTACGGTCTCATCATTGCGGTGATCATAAGCACCGGGATCAACCCCAAGGCCAAGTCGTACTACCTTTTTGATGGGTATGCTCATCTGTCTTCTGGCTTGGCTTGTGGCCTTGCAGGACTTTCAGCTGGTATGGCCATTGGCATCGTGGGAGATGCTGGAGTCAGGTAGTTGTTGTTTGGGATCCTTTCTAGATTCGATAGTGCTCTCTGTTCCCTTTTTGTCTTCTTTTATCGCATATTTGTCCATTTTTCCTCTGATAGTCCTTTCATAAAAGAGCAATTTATTTTTCTAGGTCATGTGTGTAGAACTAACTAGTTTAAGATTGGCCAATTGCTTTTCATCTTATATGCTGTTGCCGTCAACATGATCAAGGGTGTATTTTTCACATCATTAATTGTTATAGTTAAATTACAGAGACCTTGATGTTCTTCTCTGATATTGAAAACGAGAGGTAAAGTGTACAAAATTCTACTAGGTGTGCTCATCACTAACAAAGTGATTGAAGGAAATACTGGAGTAGAATTAGAAAGTAGGAGTGGAAGGAGTTCAAATAGCAAATAGACCAAAATGGGAATGCATTTAGGGATTTCAAACTCAAGAGAATAGAGGGTCATTGTTGTCTCTTGAAACTGGAACAGTTAGGGTTATGTTTATGAAACATATAATAGTTCTGTAATAACTGAACCCAAGGTTACGTCTGTCCTCTTGTAAAGCCAATAAATTTACAAATTGCATACCTTTACATTCAGTAGCTTATAATGATTGAAGTTAGGACTTTTTGTTTTGTAATCCAAGTGTTCAAGTTTTGCCCGATTAATTTTGGAGGTAGACGGTCTTATCCTTTGGTTTGCCTACCAAGTAAATTTAGAGCACAACTTATGCACACTCATTGATCGACCTCCAGAATCATCTCTATTGGGATTCAAAGTCAAGTCTTCTGAGTGTTTTATCACTCCACCAGTGGGGACAAAGTTAGGACAATATTGCTCGTGGAGGAAGTGGGCTAGGGGCAGTCACATGCTGCTCGACTAATCCATCTAGACCGTTTAGCCCTACTAGTCCACTTCCATTCAGCTTGTTTTTCTTGTTGAATAAAAATATCTATTCTTTAAAGTATTGAATAGACAATGAATGACTATTCCTTAAAATGTGATCATAATTATGTTAGAATATGTATTCCGAGTTCATTTGTGCAATCTAAGCCAGAAATATTTTAGGGAATAAATAGACTAGTTATTTATTCAAATCAACCAAGCGTGCCAACTGAAAAGGCCATTAGAGTTTTTCATCATGAATCTAATATTTCTTCCTTTAGTTCTTGTTGCAAAGGGACGGCACATGAAGCACAATCTACTGATCATATTGTTTTGTGTTAATTGCAGAGCTAACGCTCAGCAGCCGAAGCTGTTCGTAGGTATGATCCTCATACTCATCTTCGCAGAAGCTCTCGCCCTCTATGGCCTCATTGTCGGCATCATCCTTTCTTCTCGGGCTGGCCAATCTCGAGCAGACTAACACTGCTACATTTTATGGCTGTCAGCATTATTTTAATCACACTTATCGTATGTAAATTTATTCAGTCGAGATCGTGTTGCTACTTTACGGATAAGAGTCGCGCGTTTCTGTGGACTCACATCACTTTGCTCTATAATAATTAATTTGGTGTTGTGAACATTAGTCTTGTTATTTTACTGTGTCGCTTTGTGTTGATTATGAATGCCCTGTACTTTGCAGCAAACGTGTAAGTTGATTGATTTTGAATATTTAGTTGCAGCTTTTGTGAGACATGTAAATATTAATGCTGGTGTGATGGATAATACACGGTGGAGGTGATATGAGAATTTGGTTCTTCAGAGCAGCTTTTTCCTTACCGTCTGTAGCAGACGAGAAATATATATATTCATGAGTACAGGAGAATATTGTTTTTCTTCTCATGGTGAGGTTGATGAACTAGTTTGTTGGAACTGATTAATTGGCTGAATTTGCTCGGATTGTCCGGTTTGTCTTATATTATTTGAAACACTAATATGCAGTAAAATTTTTAATTATAGACAAATGGTATCACCTTTTTACCTTATTATAATTAAAAAATATTTCGTTAACATTTAAAAGAAGCTGATAAACGCAGATTTGAAATTTTCACTTTTACTTTTTTTTTTCTCCTCGACAAGAGGAACAAACTAACTCTATTTATGTTATAAATTTGAAAAATACGTTTTGATTACTGTACAATTCATATTATTCAAAAATTACGCTTTTACTATCTGTAAATAGTTAGCTAGAAAATCCATTGTGCGGGAAGATGACAGCACATCTGATAGTGCTATTCCACCCAGTTAATGTCCAGGTCCTTCAGTTTCAAAATCCATTTCTGTGTGTCTTGAGCAATTATTAGCTTGCTTGACTTCTTTGTTGCTGCAATATCACTCTGCTCATCTTGTTCGATGACTGATCTTTTCCTAGGGTATCTCAGTTCAAGCGATAGGAGGCGGGACACCTCCTGAAGCCCTCCCCATTTTTCCAGAGCTCGAGCTATGTCATAGCGTCCTATCGATGAGCAAATGTAGCAAAATGAGAAGCAACCAAAAGATATAAGTGATCCCATGGAAATTTAACTCCTTTGCAACCCCAATAGCACCTCCAATGAGTTGAAGTTGGGATGTACACGAATAGAATATTCGTTAATTATGAACTTGTTTATGTTCGTTTGCTTCTAGACAAATCAAAGTGAAAGAATTTCAGTCCACGTACTCAGGCAAGTAATAGTAGTAGGCATCCATGAAAAAATAAGGATTTTGTTTGTCACTAACCTGCACGCTCCAAAGACTTCCTAGTGGGCATGTAAGCAGGATCCATTCCCCAGTTTTTCTGAAATTGACTGATCTGAATCGCCGAAGCAAGTAATTTGACAAATTAGTCAGTAAATAATATGATTTGCTAAAGATGAATAAACACAAAATACAATCTACTAGAAGAAAGATTCAGCCAGATTCCTTGATGATGATTCAGATAACTTATACACAAGGAGAAAAAATTGACAGTGATACTACTATCTAGCTTTAACTAGCAAGTGGGAAATCTATTTTACCTCCTCTTGTAAATTTTCTAGGCTATCCCAGTAACCTCTGGGTTTTCGATGTTTATAGGCAAGGGACAAGTTCATCAAGTTTGCAATCCTCCTAAATCCACCCATGCGAGTTATTGCCTTCTCGATATCCACTCTTCCATGCAAGCGAAGCTGCTTTCTCATTGGCATAAACCCATCTTGACCATATTTTGAAATAAATGATGTGAGCTCTGTTTTAAGAACTTCGATATCTCTTTGTAAACCGGGAACTTTTGGTCTTTGCCTAAGACTAAGCAAAGGGTTGCCATTAAGGGCAGGCTGATCCAATTTATCCTTGCTGTCATTTAAAGAACTACCATCAGGACTGATACCGTCGTTGGAATGATTCTCTTGGCCACTATTTACAGATACTTTGTTTTCAATGAAATCACGGATGGAACATAAATTTGATGGTAGATCTTCATAAATAACCTGAAAATAGAGAGCTTTATTATTTGTCATTCTGAGAGAACAAAATAAACACACACAAAAGACCAGCTAAATTACTGCAATTTGTGAGACCAGATTCCAGGTCATAATGTATACAGCCATTTGACAGTGATTACTTCAAGTATTTGAAATTTAGTAGCACCTAAATTATCTAATATGAATGATATTGTTATTCTGCTGATAAATAGACCTTATTAGTGGAAGAAAAGAACAGATTTTAGATATCTAGGATCATGATCATAAAGATATACATAAAGCATCATCAAAACTCTTAATCACACATTTAGTCTATAAGAAACTAGAAGAGGAAATGAAATTTTGTAAATAAACTTCAAATATAGTCTGATCTGAAATTATTTAAATTGGCCCTCAAACCTGCACTAGAAGTATCAAATGCGTGGCCATTTCTTGAAGAGAAATGACATAAGCCTGAGATATCTAAATGGGGGTGTTTAGAAATCATCTTCCTTTCATGATTTTGTCGATAGGGCAGCGGAAGTATCAGAAATGCAAATACCTCTTCCAAGATAGCTTCTGAGAGAAAGCTATCTTTGTGCATTCTTGATTCTACAATATACTTTAGCAAAGTATGCTGATCTCCCAGCTGCTCCAGAATCCAATTCCCCTGAAACGAGTCAAAGTCCCCTTCAACTTGCTCAAATTTGATTTTATGCTCAAAGTCTTCACATAAATCTAACACCACACAGGCATGAAGCACCATATACAACAGGCCTTTGCAGCCCTCCTGCAAACATAATTTACTGAAATTTAAGATTCTAAAAGCCATAAAGCTACAAACATATCTCAAGAAAACTTATTCCATGAAGACAAAAGATGACAGTTTAACCAGAATACTCTGATTGACAATCAAAAAATAACTATAGTAGATCATACATCAGACATCATTTCCTGGTGTCTTATTACACACATTTAACTTCAAAAATAGATTGTCAACAAAGAAGCTACAACACCATAGTCAGTTCACATAATCTCTCGCAACTTCCCTCCAGCTCAAACACCATAAAGAAATGCAAAAGAGATAATTGGCATCCATAACCTTCCTCTGAAAGGTTCTAGTGTCAACTATTAGGAAGGCCGATGAACAAGTAATTAGATTTAGCATCACTGTATCCAAGAAAGTTAACATGTAAGATTGCAATGAACAAGATTTTACCTCAATCATAATATTAGCAACCAAATGAAGCAAGAGTTAAAGGTAGTGACACATGTGACAATAAAAGCTGTAAGATAGTTTGTTCCTACCTGTAGAATGCGAACCTTGTTCTTACCCCTATAGAGAATTTTGCTAATTGCTAAATTTGGAACAATCCTGTAATAAAAATGTTTGATTAGAAGATAAAGAAACAAAAATGGCAGGAATCAACTAATAAGAGACTGTGTAAATAAAGGTTGAGGGGAAAAAAGAGAAAAATACAGTTGATGATCATAGCTCAAAAATAAATAAATCAAGCATCACTGTAGAACTTAAGTTTGTCACTTGACATTGATAAAAATCATGGTAGCATAGAAATTCTGATCTAGCATCTCGGAATTCAAATTGAAAAAAAACCTAATACATACTAATTTTGCTACTTTTAAGGGGAAAGCACTTGGAGAACATTTCATATTAGATAGTTTACTTTAGACGCCAATGCAAGTACAGATAAAGACCCTTACTCAGGTAGTGTCTCATATGCAGTTAAGACATTCCAAACTTCTCGAACTGGTGCCTTGATTGTAACACTAGCCATAACACACCGATGAGTCCCTCCATTTTCCTTCATTCATAGTCATTAGACAAAGTAAGATATGAATCAATACATAATAAAATCAAACCTGTTAAGATAAATGATTACCAACAGGCCATCAATTCTACGAAGATGAATTTCATCGACCATGCATTGCCTATCAAGTCTGCATGCATTTCCATAAACACCCCATTTTGCACTCCTCTCAGTCGAGGGTGAAGAAAGAGCAGAACCCAACGGCTCCACAGGACCTTCCTTTAAGGTATTAGGAAGTGTCTCAATCTTGGATGTAGAAACAAGCCTACCCAAGGATGACAGATATAGAGCCCTTAAAGTTGTACCCATTCCATTTATAGCCATAATTTCCTTTTGAATTTCTTCAAATATTCTCTCAGCTCTCCAAGCAATTGCTTTTAGATTTACTGGAAGATCAGATCTGATAATTCTCTCAAGAAAAATTGATGGGAAGTTAAATCTAGGCACGGCAGTCACTTCATATGATAAAGTTGCCATTGAAGACCTGCAAGCCAATGAATTGAATGATAGTCACAGATATAAATTATTTTAACACTGTATTTTCAGTAGCAAAAGAAAGAAACATAGCAAGTTTAAAAAGAATTATATAAACATTGAAATAAAGTAGAAGAAGAAAATAACATTGCTAATCTTTTTTTTAAAATTATATAAACATTGAAATATATATTAAAAAAATAATATTTCTGTCAAAAAATTTACAAAGCAGACAACATTATAGTAATAGTTCATCCATCCCCATTGATAAAAGCATTTTGTATCCAATCAATCAACCTAACTTCACACATTATCTTCAAACCTTGTATTTCATGTCCCTTGTTTAAGCCCTTCGTACAGGCTTTGAGATTAATTTGTAAATGATCAGTGGCAGGTACCAACCACATGGAATTTTATTATTAAAAGCAAAGAAAAAAATAATGGCACATGAAACACATGACGTGAACTGCAACATGACTTAAATATGGGATAGTTTGATGATTTGATTAACAATTTTAAATTTTGTGGAATGTTGCCAAGATCCAAGCAAAGGCTAACATTCAGTAGAGGAAAGGGCTGGCTCCAAGATATTTGACTCAACAATTGGTTACAACAAAAACATCAAATGTATAGCTGATGGTTCACAAGTGTAACTAACAGAGGCAGGAAGTTACTACCAAATTAACCTGAAAATTCATGAGTCTATAAGAATATCCAAAGCTAATTGCCATCAGACAAAATAACCCACAAAAGCAAATTCCAAACCATGCATAGTCATACTGTTGAATGTGATCATCAATAGTTCAATGAACCAAATATAATTGTTTAAAACTTATTTTAGATTATAATCATAGTGAATTCATCACAAATTCAAAAATGATTGCAACTTTCATCAGCAAGTTCATAGATAAATGATTCATAAAGAGTGAGAAGGGGAAATAAACCAATTAATCATTTTGCATTAGTAGCATCAACTTAGAAGAAAATTGGTGCTAGACTGCTAGTCAAGCATACCTTGGACCTGCTTTCACATTCCATTTCCCTTCAAACTTATCAAAATCTCCATCAACCATTGAGAAGTGAAGCTCACTCCCATTAGCCTATGCAAAAATCCACGTACATATGTTGTACTAATTCAACAAGTTTGAGAAAGTTAAAATGGGATCAGCTATCAA
>JBBMKF010365740.1:0-14595 GCA_037834155.1 Curcuma caesia
CATAATAAGAAGGAGCTCATATTATAATATAGGATTGGTGTGGTAGTTCAATAATAACCATTTAGTGGTATGGGTTATTATTGATGGACTTGAGTTGGGTGTTTAGGGAGAACACAGGAAGCCCAAGCCCATCAGGAGGCCTAAACTAATTCCTCCTCTAGGTCTCTGTTGTAGCCTCTAGATAAAGCCTCGTATCCACTCAATGAGATTCTGTTAGAATTCTGTTAAGAATTCTATTAAGAATTCGGTTAGAATTTTATTAAGAATTCTATTAGAATTCTGTTTAGAATTCTATTAAGAATTCAGTTAATAGAATTTAGTTAATTTTAAATAGAATTATATTAATTTTGTTATCCAATAAAATTTTATTAAATTTTGTTATCCAATAAAATTTTGTTAAAATTTTGTTATCTAATAAAATTATGGAAATTTTATTATACAATAAAATTATATTAATTTTGTTATTTTTTCCTAAACTTTCTATGATGGTAAAGCTATAAAGGGGAGGAAAGGGAGAGGCAAAAACACAACTCATCTTTCTTTAAAAAGAAGGCAAGGGTCGGCGCCCCCTATTCCACTCTTCACCTTGTCTTCTTCAAGTTAGGGCTGACGCCCTTCATGAAGTTCTTCCTCTTCCTAGCAGGCTGGCGCCCAAGCATCTTCTCTTTTCCCTTGCTAGGGTCGGCGCACAAGGAGGTCCCTTCCTTGCTAGGGCTGGCGGCCAAGAAAGGAGAAAGAAGAAGAGAAGGAAGGAAAGGAAGAGGAAGAAGGAGAGAGCATCTTCCTTAAGTTCTTGCCATTGGATTGAAAGAGAGGAAAAGAAGGAATTGAGTGGAATTCATCTTGGTAGATCATCGCCCACGCGACGTCCAAAAAAAGGAGAGGAATACAACAGAAGATCAAGAGGTCTTCGGATAACGTACAATCATCTACACAACCTACAAAAGAAAGGTATGACTTATTTATTAATTCTGCTGCGTAGTCATTCGTTTATTTTCCTTTATATGGATCCTGAATACTAACACAAGAGTTCCTTCGATCCTATGCTTCGATCAAGGTGTGCTTTGATTGGTCAAGAACTTGCTTGATCAATCAAGCACATGTCTGATCGAAGACGTAGATTGCTTGGAAGGTTCTGTCTCCGTGAAAAATTTTTGTCTGGCAAGAATTGAACGGAACAGAATTCCAGACACCTTCAAGGTTGATGTTTTTGACAATGAACACACGTGGCAACATGATGAGCTATATCAGTCTACAAGGTGGGTCAGAAGTAGCTAGCTAGCAGGACCTTCTGAGCCAACATTCGACCACCTATGTGATTCCCATGATAACCTTGATGAATTCCTACATGACATAATCAGTGTCCTTGGGGCCTAAGCATTTGTAAAGAGGATGTGAGAATGCCCGTCAGTATAAGCTATCCCCGATCAGCGTGAAGCAAGTGACTCTTCTTTAGAGGAGGCAAGTTCGTTCAGAGTTGATAGGCATCACTCCTTGTTGTAGAAAGGATATGAGAGGAGTCCAGCGGTTGGCCCGTTCTTCTTGATTCGGGGGTTGAACAATTTGAGCAATCAATAAAACTTGGGCGGCTAAATCGTCCAAGGTCCAAGTAGCTAGTGCACTTGCCATGTTTGTCAATTCGTCTGCCTTTTGATTCTCAGCTCAGTGGATCTTTTGAAAACTAACTTCTTGAAAATCATCTTTAAGTCATCCAAAGGCCTCAACGTAACGCCTCAATCGATTATTTTTTATCTCGAAGCTTCCCTCCACCTATTGTGCCATTAATTGAGAGTTTGAATGGTAAGGACTCAAGAAGCACCAATTTGTTTGGTAGTTTGGAGGTCGGTCAGTAAAGCTTCATACTCAACTTGATTATTGGAGATTTGAAAGTTTAACCGAATAGACAGTTGGAGTACATCTTCTTAAGGTGAAATTAGTAATACACTGACACCACTACCTTATTCGGAGGTTGATACATCAATAAAGATTCTCCATGAACCTTTTGATTCTTGCTCGTGAATTTCAATTAAGAAGTCCTCTTGTGCTTGAGCTTTGATGGTTGTTCGGGACTGATACTGAATGTCATATTCACTCAGCTCTGTAGTCCATTTGATCAATCTTCCTAAAATCTCTGGATTGGTCAACACCCGCCCTATGGTGATGTTGGTAAAGACCGTGACTGGATGAGATAGGAAGTAAGGTCTCAGTTGGCAAGACGTTAATACTAGCACTAAGGTTAGTTTTTCCATACTAGTGTACCTGCTTTCAACATCCTTCAAAAAAATGACTTAAAAAATAAATAGAGTGTTGTATATTATCCTCTTGTTGGATAAGAATCGATCTAATTGTCATCTCAGCAACAGCTAGGTACACTCATAGTCTTTTTCCAACCACTGGTTTAAAAAGGAGAGGCAGGTGCCCCAGGTACTCTTTCATATCAATAAAGGCTTTATTACAACTCTCATCTCATTCGAATAGAGAAGCCTTTTGAAACACTTTAAAGAAGGGCAAGCTTCGGTCTACCAATCGAGAGAGGGCAGTAATGCGGCTAACGAGCCTCTAGGCTTCTTTGAGATTATGAGGAGGGGGCATATTCCGGAATGCTTGGATTTTTTCTAGATTAGCCTCGATTCTCTGCTCAATCACTATGTAACCGAGGAACCGACCAATCTTAACTTCGAATATGTACTTGTTTGGGTTTAATTTGAGCTCATACTACCTTAGGGTGCTACAGGTCTCCTCCACATTTGAGATCAGGCTCTCAGCTCGGGTCATCTTAAGTAAGATATCATCCACATATACTTCAATGTTCCTCCCGAATTGATGTTTGAAGACTCGATTCATTAATCGTTGGTAAGTTATCCTTGCATTCTTCAGTCCGAATGACATAATATTATAATAAAATATTCTGTCAGAGGTGATAAAATTGACCTTTTCCTGCTCTTCTATGGCTAAATAAATTTGATGATAGCCTTGATATGCGTCTAGCATACAAATAAACTCGCATCCGACTGTTGAGTCCACCAACCTGAATATGCCTTGCTTCTAATAATTTAGTGATCTCCACCTGAATAACTTTATTTTGATTAGGCTTGAAGTGTCTTTTCTTTTCTTTGACTGATCGTGTCTTTGGATGTACATTGAGTCAATGCGTCAACACCATCAGGGAGACTCCAATAACTTTTTTGTCAATCAAGGGAAGACATTATGATTGAGAGAGAGGCATGTAATCAATTCTTACTTGACTTCTAGAAGAAGTTCTAAGGCCACTTGAGTGGTTGCATCTGCCCGCTCGGGATGAATCTGTAGGATCGGGTTGGACCGGCTAGAGGGGGGTGAATAGACGGTCTAACAGAATCACACAAGTCTTTTAAAACAAAACTTGGTTGCAACTGGATTGTTGCTTCCAAGGCGGTGAACACTCAATAAGAACTCCTTTAGGCGGAGAAGCCTTTACAATTGTAGCACAACGACTTAGAGAGAACAATAAAAGTAATTGATGATGTAACTCTAAAACTCTAAGTATATTTATAACACAAGAGAATAGATCTAGATCGTCAATCGTAGATGAACTTTTTCTTGGTCGTTGATCCGTTGATGCGATCCTAATCATTGATCAGAGATAAACTTAATCGTAGTCGTTGAGTAAATAAGGATAAACTTTATCTTTAATAAAAGATAAAAAGAATTATCCTTAATAAAAAATAAGTATTTATCTTTTATATGATAAAAGATAAATCTTATTATTTTTTTTCTTCTTCTTCTTTTTCCAACTGCCACGTTCAAACAGTCCAAGTCTACGTCGTCTTCTCTGGTCAAAGTCAACAGTCAAAGTCAAAGTTAATGGTCAAAGTCAATAATTTGACTTTTGTTGACTTTTTTTAGAATCTTTGGTTGGGTGATTTCTGGCCAACCGGAGTTAGGCTCACCCGAACCCAACTCCGGCCTTTTGCCCCTCGAGCATACTTCCTCCCGGCTTCTCGTTCCTCGGACTTCGCGCACGTCCTTCTCGCTCCACCGGTGTACTCTTCCGTAGCTTCCGCGTCCCTCGGATTGCACCGAGCCCGTCGGCTCACTTTCCCGTGCAACCCTTCTCGTCTGCTACGTCTTACGCTCGACTTCCTCCGTACCTAAGTTCCTGCACACTTAGCAGAGGGATTAGAACAACACAGGACCTAACTTAACCTGGTTGATCACATCAAAACTAACCGGGGCACCAACAGAAGCAAGTGCCACCTCTACTACCATGGAAGGTATATCAATTTCCTATAATAAAAATAAAAATCACATCATTTCCTTTGAATGTAAGCGAAAAGGATACTACAAGAGCAAGTGTTCTAAATTGATGAAGAATGAGGTTCGTGTCACACCCATAGAGAAGAAAAAGTCAAAAGAAGTTGAACCTTTAGTACGAAAGGGCATGGAGCATATAGTCTGTTTCTCATAAACCAACGAGGATATTATCGAAATCAATGTCCAAGGGGAAAACATCCAAATAAAGTCAAAGGAGGAAGCTCAAACCTAGGGGAGCTCTTAAAGAAAAATCTAAGGTATTATTTCATAATGAAATTTTATGATATCATGATAACAAGCATGTTAGAAATAAGTAGTATAAACTTAGTGTCAATTATCATGAGAAAAAGAAAAATGATAGATCTAAAGATAATTATAGATTGACTCATGTTAGACCTACCTTATATAATAATAGGAAGGTAGAAAATAGTCTAGGCAAGAACTCAACGAAAATTAGACATATGCCTAGAAAAAGAAATATCCAAGGAAATCATAAAAAATCAAGAATCAATGCCTTCGAAATTGAAAATCAAGATTTGAGGTCAAGATTTGATATATTAGAGAAGACCCTAGAGAAAATAACAAATAAGATTAAAGGGTCTAAGAAGCAAAATCTAAGTTTAGGTAGACAAAAGTCATCTATGGACAAGATGGATACAAACCTAAGTCCAAGAAAAGTATGATTCATATAATAGAGTTACATATAGCTATGAAACCAATCCTTAGGAGTGGAGTCAAGGTGACAAGGGAGGTCATCCCTAGAGTTGATCTTGATGAAACCACAATGACTAAGGCTTTTAAGAAGTCTAGGAGAGTCATTAGAAAGATATCTAGGGAGATTATCTCTATTGAATACTTAGTACACCCAAGGAGCTCCAATAGATATTAGATTTATAAGTGTGTGATCTCCTTACACTAGATGGGTATAGGGTGTGTTAACCTTAATTGGAATGGTAGTTAACCCAACCATAGTAAAGGTGACAATTTAGGATATTTTCAAAGTATTATGATATCTTGAGAATGAAGGTTCAATCTTATCTTGGAAGATTTTCTAGTATGTCAATAAAAAATGAGTTCTTAAGTTGATTAAAATTGGCGCCATACGATAGAATAATAAAGTTTGTGAAGTTTAGGATTTTGGCACATTCAAGGGAAATAGGACCACCTATGTCAAATCGTGTATTTGACATAGTGATTAGTTGATAACACTTAGATTGAAAATGTAAGTAAATTTTATATTATTGTGTCATATTTCTCATACTTTGAGTGTCACACTTTGAGTGTCACATCACATGTCATGACATCATATATAATAGTTGTGCACTTTGATATATGTTAGTTGATATCGATATGCCATAGCATTATGAATCTCTTAAAGTATGATAGATTTTCTTTTTTAAACTATGCATTGGATGTATGTCATATATATTTGCCATGCATAATTTTAATTCCTTGTAATTAAGGATAATAACATTAGTTGATATCCTAGATAGGATGATCAAATGTAAAATTCCTAAATAGATATGTATGATCCTTTAATTTTAGGAAAAAATGAATTTCACATCTTACAAAATTCATAAGATGATTTGTGTGTGTATTGAGACACATTAGACACAAGTGAGATATTAGAATGATAAGCTAAGTTCAAGATGTTGATTTAGTGCACCTATTCGAGCTTTAGCTTCATCAAAATAAATAGATTTTGTATTAACCAATCATGAGGAAAGATAATGTATACGTAATGTGCATTTAACCCATAGATTATAGTTAAAAATTAGTTTTGGAAATAATTTCAAAAATATTTTGAAAAGCTTTGGTGAATCCTATCTATTGATAGGAATCACCATTGATTAATTTGATACAAAGTTAGAATGAAACATTAAAATTTTCAATGATCTTCAACTTTGTACCATTCTTTAAAAATAAGATGTATTTTTATAGAAAACTATTTTTTCTAATAGGATTTGATATAAGTAATATCTATATGAAATTTATGATTTTTTTAAAAAAATTATAGAATTACTTATGAATTTTTTAATTTCGATCTGAAAATTAAAATTGCAAGTTCAAACACAACAATTGATTTCTATCAGTTATCAATTGATTGCTTCCTATATCAATTGATTACTATCAGTAAGCAATTGATTGAAATCTATATTTTTTACTGAAATCATTTTATTTCAGTCGGTTAAGCTTACTATTATATTATTTAACTATCCATAATCCTCTAATATACTTAAATAGGAGGTTTAGATTCAAGGTTGAAACTTTAACCTTATGACTTAGATTTTGAAGCTTCTTAAAGGTTTAAGAATTCCAAATCATTTTTAATGCAATGATTAAAGTTGAAGCATGCTTTGAGAGGGAGGTTCACCTTAAAAGCATGAATTGGATATGAAAGGGGGGATTTGAAGGATTAAGGATATGATTAAAAGTTTGTGTGATCTAGATTGAGTGTTGAATGAAATGGAAGGTAGGTAATCTTCATTTGTGAGATTGGATTGGATAAGATGAATGAATCTTGAGAGATAATTTTTAATGTATGCCAAAGAGGGAGAATGTAGGGTTTAAGTTAGGAAACTCTCATTTATGTTTTGGTGTGAGAAGAAGGATGAAGTAGAAAGTTGGATTAAAGAGTTAGCCCTAACTTAAACATAGTGTTAAACATAAAAAATGGAGAGATTATTAGTGCAATTAACCTCAAGTCAAGATTGACCAAGCTCGGTTTGATTCGAGTTGGATTTCGATGTTTAATCAATATGTTAACAAGATGTCAAGTAGGTCAAGGTTAACCGGATACTTGATGGTGATGAAGAATCAAGTAGATCAAGGTTGACTGGATACATGACTGGGGAGAAGTTTAAGTCGATCATGGAGGATTGGGCACTTGGCATTAGAAACAAAGTCCAAATGAGTTATGGAGTACTGAACACTTGGCATAAGACAGAAAGTCCAAGTAGATCATGGAGGATTAGACACTTGGCACGAGATGATAAATCTAAGTGAGTCATGATTGATCGAACACTTGATGTGCGAGAGAAAAATTCAAGTGGGTCATAGAAGATCGGACACTTAGCATGAAACAAAAAGTTCAAATGCATCATGGAGGATCAGACACTTGGCACGAGACAAAAAATCTAAGTGGGTCATGTAGGATCGAGTTAAGTGCTAAAGGGAGGTGAATAACGCGTCCGTCACTTTTTCACTTGTTTGAAAAACTTAGGAAAAGTCAAAGTACAAAGTGTAGCGGAAATAAAGAAGCGAACGTTTTTATTAACTTGGTTCATAGCCACAGGCTACTACTTCAAAGCTCACGGTCCTTGATTATTTCCGACGGACAATTCACTATTAAACTCCCTTCTTACAAGATGGAGTCTTCGCTTTTACAAAAGATGTTAGGAATGGTAAACTTTTACAATTCTAATAATTTAAGTACAAAAGAAAATATAAATTTTATCGACTAATAAAGTAGATGTGTAGTGTAGAAGTCGGTGCAGCTCTTCGACGTTACGACGATGTATCGGGTGTGCTGGTTGCGCGTAGAAGATCATCGTAGTAGTGTATTAGTTGTGTTCTAGGGTTTCCCCTCGCAACTACATATATAAGCCGATCTGGCACCTGGAACTCCTTCCGGGCGTCTCCATGTCATTCCGTCGATCCACTTCCGATGCTGACTCGATATCTTCCAAGTGTCTGTATCCCTTTTGGGCGCCTAGATACTAACATAGAGGTTGCCAAATCAATTTTAACTCCACAATGTTTTATCCATATCCGGGCATCTGGAGCCTTTTCGGACGCTTGGAGGCTGAAGTGTCCTGACCACTTAGAACTTGCGACCTCATTTGCCTCCCTGGCCAGATCAGTTGGCATAGAGGTTATCGGATCAACTTTGACTTCACAATGTTTTATCCATATCCGGGCGTCTAGAGCTTATTCGGACGCTTGGAGGCTAAGGTATCCTGACCATTGAAAACTTGTCACCTCATCCTCCTTGCTAGCCCGATCGACTGACGTTCGGGTGCTTGACCGTCCGATCGCTCGAATCTAGATTGAGGGGCTCGGAATCCAAAGTTTTAATTTCTCCTTTCTTGCATCACAAGGTTAGTCCAGAACAAACAAAAAAAGGAACTTGATAGTTTTAGCAAACTGTCTGATCTTGACTTTTGAATTTCTGGTGAAACCCTAGATCAGACCAACACCTACTGTTCCCTTCTCGAGAATGCGTCCTCACCCACTCCTCTTGGGAGAATTTACATTTGCCAACCCGACCCTCTATACCTATTAAACTTTTACTCAGACCCGCTTAAACTTTTCCGTCTAGTGCTCTGATATGCTAAGTCTTCTTGTCCAATTCTTTTGATCAGGATTTTCTTTGCCTACCTGCAACTAGGACTTCCCTGTGCTACCTGCACACTTAGTTCAGCTCATTAGTCAACTTTACAAACTTAACTTGAACCCTTTGTCATTATCAAAATCCTGGTTCGATCATCTAGTGTTCCTTGCAACAACAATTTCCTCTTTTATTATGGTAAGCTAGGTTCCAAGTTAAGTATAAATTTCCTTTAACAAAAATAAAGTCATAACAGAGTTCCAAGTCATAAACACTGACTCCCCCTTAACTCAATTCGGTCTAAGAAAACATTTTCAAAAATATTTTACAAAAATTATGCTTCTCTTGAAAATAATTAAGATTTTAAAATTTTAAATATTTTCTAAGAAAGGCAATTTTACACAAGGAATACTTTGAAATAAGTAATTTTTTAAAAGAAATTTTGAAAACTTTGAAGTACTTTTTCAAAGAAAATTTAAAACCATTTAACTTTAAATTTTAAACTTGAATTTTAAGCTTGTACCCTCTCTCTCCCTTTGACATAATCAAAAATAAATCTTGAGGGATTTCTTATTTTAAAAACTTGCAAAAAGCAATAAATATAATTTCAATCAGAATAACAATATTTGAGTTCGAGTTCAAGCATGACATTTATATAATGTATAAAAAAATATTTAGATAAAAAATTTTATCCTTTAGTCATATGTCTAACTTATTGATATTAGATGATTATCAGAAGATAGTAGTTTTCACCAAAGTTAAGTTAAGTGTATGTTTCCAGCTAGTCGTTTACTATGCAGGAACACTTAACCTGATCCATGTTTGTACATATTTTTAGTCTAGATTTGTTTTGATGCACTGACATAAGCATCAAAATCTTAGACTTTTACCCTATGCATTTCACATCGTTCTAGGTTTCACAATACACAAATAAGTTATGTCTAGTATGTTTTGTGAGATGTGGTTAGCCTAAATCTATAAGTGCATGGTATCTACTATGAGTGCCTAGGCTAAGTCTAAATTTTTCTTTAATTTTAAAATTAAAATTTTAAAAATACATTTCCGAAACTAAGTTTTTCAAAAATGATAAGTAGACAATTTTGATAATTTTTGAAAGTATAAGTAATAATAGATTTAAAAAATCATGAGTTTTTGAAAAAATTATGATAGAAAGATAATTTAAAAATTAAAACTTAGTCTATCGAGCACATTCCTAATTTAAAAAAATGCAATAAATAGCAACTTAGTCAACTCATAAGATAAGTCAAAGAAATGCAATAGATAAAAACTAAGTCAGAGTCAATACAATACTAACTAAAGTCAAAATGCAACAAAAAAAACTAATGGGGTCTACTAGAAGGTGTAGGTGGGTGGCCCATACCCCAAGATCTGAGTATGCCCATCATCTCAACATGCCTAGCCTACTCTGCTCCTCCAAGCTCTCATGTTGGTCAGCCACAATTTGCTGATAAATGGCAATTGGCTCATGCAAACTAGTGACTAACTCCTCAAGTCGAATCACTCTCTACTCTAGAGTGATGGGATGTGGAGGTGGAGGAATCTGAAGGAGGTCTGCTAGGTCGATGTTGTCCTCCTCGTCCTCGGTTGCTTGCTCTGGCTGAGGTTGGTTCGTTCATCTCCAGGACAAGATCTCATCCTCATTTATATGGACCTCGGCTAAAGAAAAATTGTTAATGTCTAACATGTCATACTCACTCACTAGTTTGACATCACCTGAGTTAATATCAAATCCAAATGATGCTAGGAGTGAGGTCAAAAATGTGGCAATAGGACATACGAACTCTGCTACCAGTAGTGACACTAGATGAAAAAATGATGGTATGAAAAATATGCAAACTAATATCTATGTCTAATCTATGATACAGTGCATATAATAGAAATGTATGGAATGGTCGCATCATCACGACATCCCTAATAGTCAGGGGTAGAATATAATAAGTGACTAAGACTCTATACAGATCATAGTCCTATACTCTGAGTTTGATAGATGAAAACTGAGTCACTATAGGGACCCTCTCCTCTCCAAAGAAATATGAATGCATGACATCTGAGGTAATATGTGAGTAGGGATCACCAAAAGGTTCATCCCTGGTAGGGTAGCATAAAAAGGTGCATGATGAATGGCTAAGTCCTGAGTGCTCTCTAATAATAGTAGGATATAAGATAAAGTCTCTACTTCCAACTCTAGTCGAGTGGGTCAGATCATCGATCCATACTAAGTTATTATACAGCTCAACACACATACCTATGTTAACTGGGCAAGAACAATAAACTAGTCTCTCTAGATCATACTGTTCTATGATCTCAATAGTAGGTATTCATGAACGTAAAAAAAATATCCTACATAAATATCTAGAATATAAAAGTATAAATGTCATGGATGTAAATCTAATCCTATGCTCAGTAGGAAATCTAGGATCTATGCTGGAGGTACTAGAAGTCTCAGCCTCAGTGGTCTTTCTCTTAATCCTAATACATCAATTAAGAAGTTAATTTTAAAATGATTTAATTAAATTTAGGTATTGTTTAAAGGCTTACCTAGACATATCGGATCGAATACTAAGATTTGACGACCTAAACACGCTTGACAACTATGCAAGGAATCTTTTAGCGTGTTGGAGGAAAATTTAGGGATGGCTATGAATTAGGTCTCGGGCGCCTATATAGACGTGATCCGGACACTTGAATTTTAATCGGGGCACCTGGATTTTGTTGTAGTACGGGGCGCCTAAATTTTGAAAACCACGGGCACCTAAATGAAACTATGGGCGATATTCGGGAAACGGTTCGTGGTATCTAGATTTATATCCGGGCACTCAAATTCCATCAGGTCAGGATCACGAGTTGGATTTTAATGGGTTGGGTTGATTAAGATTTTAAGTTGGTTAAGTTTTAATTAATTATGTTTAGTTAAATATTAATTAATCAAGTTAAATTTAGTTAAGTATTAATTAATTAAGTTACATTTAGTTAAGTATTAATTAATTAAGTTAAATTTAAATTGACTTTACTTAGGTTCCTAGTTCCATGCTAGATTATCAAGCAGTTAATCTTATGAGTTGTGTAAGATGATTTTTTAATTTTTTTTAATTAATTAAAGATGCGATTTTCTAAGACTTGATTAATTTTGAGTTGGATTCAAGTTTAACCGTCGACTAATTAAGTATACATTTCAGATTTTACCTTCCAGGTAGTGGCGAGGTATAGGGGTCTTCTTGGGTATCGAAACAATGATCACTTTCTTAGACAAAGCTAATTCATGAAATTATACACTTAGTTAATCTAAGGAAAGACTTTGGTCTAACTAGTCTAGGGTTTGGCATGGTAGCTTCGGTTAGTTCACTCAGCTAAGTAGACCAAATAGGGTACTCCTTATCCCACTTGACTACCTAGATCAAGTTTTCCTAGCATACTATTATCTCGCCCTACCCTAGTACTAGGTTAGATAAGTATTAATCATGCCTATGTCCTTAACTAGCCTAAGTACAGCCTAAGTTCAAAATAAAATTAAAAAAATTAAAATTAAAACCAAATAGGTCTTAATTTAATTAGGATGGTTTTGGATCTCCTGGATCATAACTCCTATTGGGTCTGATCAAATAGTGAATCTAAACCTTTAGGACCTAGTATTGGTTCCGTCTAACTTGATTAGTCAGGCTAGACTTCGAAACTCATACTTGGACTTGGAGTTTTTTGGTTCAATTTAATAATGACAAGTATCATCTATGTCTAGCTTTATGTCCAAGTCCAAATCGGTTGTACACAGCCCTTTGAGTTACAAGTTAAGATATTTGGAGCCCGAAGTAAACTTTTCTAATGATCTTTTCAGATAGTCAACTTGAATTTTCAGATTAAATTTTTTTCCTCAAGTTGAATTTGAGTTAAAATTTCAGCCTGAACATTTGCAGTTGACGGGCTGAGGTTATTTTTCTCCTTAAGGAGTGTTATCTCCTTTTGGAGAGACTTAACATGGACACCAGACTTTGCTAGTTTCTTAAACAAATAATAAATGATAGAATATAATTTTTCAGTTAGTTGATTTCTTACAGTGGTGTGTGGACCTTCTATACCAGATATGAATCCGTAGCTTGATTCTGACTCGGCTTTTGATTTAGTATCGTGTTTAGACTCGGCCTTAGCTAGCTCCTCTTTTGTAGGTAGAGCTAAGAAGCTTATGTTCTCTTCCTCCTCTGACTCTTCTAAGGAGGACTCATCCCACGAGGCTTTCAGTGTCTTCTTCTTGGTTTTTCTCTCCTTCTTTTGGTTAGGGCACTCGATCTTGAAGTGCCCCTTCTCGTTGCAACCGTAGCACGTGACTTCAGCCTTATTGGTTAGAGCCTTGCTTGATCCATCTTTCTAGATCACCTTCTTCATTTCAGGCTTCTTGAATCTTTTTCTCTTCTTGAATATTTTCTAAACTAGATTGACTAGTTCAGTGGCGACTTCATCATTTCTTTCAGAATCCAATGCGCCTTCAGATTTGGGCTCGGTTCGATGTCTTGGTTTGTACTCCTTCACTTGCCCTGCAAGAAGTGCAATCCCTTTCTTGACTGGATTGGCGTTAGTTTGTTCGTGTAATTTAAATTCAAAAAATAATTCATCTAACTTAATTTTGGAAAGGTTCCTAGAAACCTTATACGCATCAACCATTGGTGCCCACAAGGTATTCTACGGGAACGCTTTCAGAGAGTACCTAATGATGTCTTAATTTTCCACAGGTTATCCTATGGTATGGAGACCATTAAGCAAGTCTTGAATTCGTGCATGCAGTCCACTCGCAGATTCACCATCCTACATTTTGATATTATATAATTTATTTAAGAGAAGATCATGCTTACTTACTTTTGTATCAGACTTTTCCCTCATGTATCTCAATGATCTTGTCCCATAAGTTCTTGACACTTACGAAGGGACCAACTCGATTGAGCTATTCTTTAGCAAGACCGTATTGTAGCGTCTGGGTTGCCTTCGCGTCGGCCTCAATCTTGCGCTTTGTTGCGATGTTCGACTTCTTGCATACACTACAAAAATACAGGCTAATAGCGACAAACTTTTGCGATGAAAAAATTTCGTCGCCAATTAGAGACGACATTTGCGACAAAAAACTTATTCATCGCAAAATGGCAACAAAATTTGCGACGAAAAACTTTTTGTTGCCAATTTGGGATGAAGACTTATTTGTCGCAAAATGCGTCGCTAAATAGCGATGAAAAACATATTTCGTCACCAAATTGGCGACGAAAAATTGTATTCGTCGCCAAATTGGCGACGAAAACCTTATTCGTCGCCAAGTTGGCTGAAATGGTTCGGGTCACAGGTGTGGAACCGCGGGATTTAAGTTAGGATATTTGGCGACGAAAATGTTTTCATCGCCAAATTCGTCGTCAATTGACGACGAAATATGTATTCATCGCCAATTGGCGACGAATTTGGCGACGAAAACATTTTCGTCGCCAAATACCCTAACTTATCATCTGCGCGCCCGATCCCCTTCTCTTCTCCTTCGCGTTTTCCCTTCTCTCCTCTGATTTCTCTCCGCGCGATTCCTCCGGCGTTTCCCTCTCCAATTCCTCCGGCTCTGACGACGGCAACGGCGATGACAAGCTTAGGCGAGGCTGCTCGAGGGTAAGATCTATATTTTCCTTATAATTTCTTGTTGTTACTTCTATTGGGGGGGCTGGAAAGTGTCGACGTGAAGGTGGCCGGCCGGCGTGGGCTCGTTGGTCGGGCGATGGCATGGCGGCGGGGTGCTGGGGTTCGCGCGCGTTGGTTGTTGGGGCTGGCCGCACTGTGGTGGTGTGATGGGCGATCGGCCAGCAACTGGTGGGGTGTTGGCCGGCCGGTCGGCCGCCGGTGGGGTGTTGGCCAGCCAATGATGTGTGCTGGCATTGGCTGGCCGGCCGTTGGTGGAGTACAATGCTGGCCAGCATGAATTTTAAGGTTTAGGATTA
>JBBMKF010366498.1:0-14580 GCA_037834155.1 Curcuma caesia
ACCGCGCAGCAGCAGCTCTCGCCTCCCGCCAGGTCCCCGAACCGGGTCGCGGGGGAGATCTCCTGGATCAGCTCCGCCGGCACCAGGGGGAGGAGTAAGCAGATGCCCGCCGCCTGGTGGAGGTCGGCGTCGGAGTCCGAGAGGCCGAGGCAACGGGAGAGCCAGTTGAGGAGCTTCCGCAGGTGACCCAATAGGAACAGCAGGTGGAGGAACAGCTTGGGAAGCTCGGGATAGCCGGTGGGAAAGCCCATGGCAAGAGTGCGAGACAAGTGTTCGATGAATCGCCTGAGAGAATTGTCGAGAAGGCAGCCTGCAACTCAGCGACTGGAAGTGTTCGTCTAAATGCCTGACAGAATCGTACGAACGGGAACAACAACAGTTCTATGAAATGCGTAACAGAATTATATTAAGAAGGGAACTGCAATTCTTTGAGGAAATGCGGCAGAGAATTTATAAGAAGGGAAGGTACAACGTGTTTGTGCAAATGCCCGAGAGATTTTATAGGAAGGGGATATAACTGGTAAATGTTTGAGGAAATGCCTGAGAGAATCTCACAGCTAATAAGGATTTTGGGGGTCACTTTTATTTTTTGGCCTTTTGCTCTATGTGGCGGTGTCTGTGTCTGGAGAAGAGGTGGTTGAGTTGGGCACAATTTTGTGCATGGACGAGGGTGGAGGTGTGGCCAATTCCATCCCCATCTCTTTGTGGAGAAAGACCAGAAGAATGACATGTGATGGACCCTGTGGAGGGAAGCGTGGTTTATTGCTGGGCATTTGACCGATTAGCTGAAAAAGTTGTTTGGTAGTGCAACAGATTTCCACAGGTCAGTTAATTTAGCTCTCAGTAAAAGGAAGAATTATTAGAAATTGTTTAGCAAATACCAGAATGGTCTTCTAAAGGGATCCTTTTCATCTCGAAGTTCAAATCCTTCGTCATTACTCCACCGATTGAGCTCGGTAAGTTAGAAAGCAACTTCTTTTGTTTTTTTTCTTATTTACTGCTATTTCTTTCTCTTTTGTGTTCAAGCTGATTCAGACATCTTTACTTTGAGTAAATATACAAACAAATGATTAACTGACTTCAATCACACATCAAAGATGACAATTTCTTCAGCAAGAATAGATAGAGACACACACACTCCTCTTGTCTGCTGAATACATTTAATCCTGCCACAATCCGCACACACACCATGTGCTAGTACCATCACCTTATCTTCTGGTGTCCACCAACACACAAGCAAAGATGTGGGTGCCTTGACATGGAGAGATGGAGAAAGGTTGTGGAATTTGATTGCATTCAAAGATATAGAGACAAGATTTGTTTTCTTAGCTTAATGCCCTTCCCTTGCTACAATATCTTCTGAGATCTCCTCTGCAATCTTATTCCAAAACACCATCATTGTATCTTCTCATCAGTGAATTGTCTCTTTGTTGCTAGGATAAGATTCCATGGTAAAGGCTCTCTAGGAGTTATTCATTGGAGTGCTCATTCAGTTTGAATTGAAACTGGATTGAAATTTTCATGTAGAATAAAATTTAGAAATTTTTTCTCCATATACCATAATGAAAATAGTGCTTTGTTTAAAGTCTCATTGAATTCTTAATTTAATTTGGACATCCTAGTTGTTAGATTAAGGAGAAAAGATTGCTTGTAGTTGAGATTGTTGGAGAATACTATTATGATCCATGTTTTGTGGCCTTCAATTTTATATAGAGGATGAAGTGATCGAATATTTGATGAGATTATTCCAAAACAAAGATGTGTCAGCATCTTGCCTAAAGTTGTTCCTTCTATGGCACATGTTTCACATCATTTTTTCTTAGAAAAAAAAAATCTTTCCACCTTTGAATTGAATATCACAGATGCAGCACTAGACGTTCCTGGTCACAGTCCTTGTGCTATCAAAGTTGGAGGCAAGAGGGCAGGTTTTCATGTGGCTCCATTCAGAAAACAAAGAAAAGAAAAGGTACAACCCTAATTTTTTTATTCAGTCATCTTCTTCTGTGTTTACTTGTGTTGATGGAAAAGAAAGGGAAGGGAATCAAATGAAAGAAAGAGAATCAAGGAAATAAATTTCTTAGCCTCGTGTCCTCTTTCATCACCCTATCCCCTACCAAGAGGAGATGAAGGGCTGAGTTAGTCCTTTTGGCAGGGAAAGGCTGTGAGGATGAAGTGTAGTGAAACACTGGACACGTAATAAAACAAACAAAATCCAAACATAGTAAAATATGATGGCAGAATATGTTGGCTTAGGGCTGGACATCCAGTTAGAACTGATCTAATTAAATTATTATTTTTTCACTAGAACCGATTAAATTATCATTAAAATTGAATGAATCAATATAAAATTAATTAATTCGATTGATAATTGAATAAATTAATCTTTAAAAAATTGAATCAATTTAATAAAAAAATTTAAAATCTTATTTTTTAAATTGATTATTTCGGTTTAATTGGAGTTTTGTTGGCATTTAGCATCAGCCATGTCACCTCACTCTTCATGGCCACTCGATGGTGGGCCATGCTTCATCAATTTCATTAAGTCTCCGCCCAATGATGGCGGTGGCAACCGACGGCGATGGTGGCCGCCGTCGGCGTGGGGTGGTGGAGGAAATGGGCCAAGCGTGGGGAGGGAGACAGAGAGCCTAAATAGTCAACTTAAATTATTGTTATGCCTAATTAATTATTTCATCGAAATTATGTGGGAATATTGAAGACTCACTCTTTTGTCTCATCCTTGTCTCCACCATGGAGCTTAAGTGCAAATTACTATTTTATTTATTATTTATTAAGCAAAAATAATGTTCTATAAAGTTTTAGAATGATTTGAAGTGGAATCTAGTTATAAGGCATTGGGCCTGTGTTGGGCTTAAAAATTAATTAATTTTTGGACTGGGAAAATGTGCTAGATTGGCATAAACATTAATGACAATGTACTCACAACCCTTATATTACACTCGAATTAAATTCTCTGAAAAAAATAAATTGTAAATTAATCAGCAATTTATTTTCTAATTTTGATTTTATATAGATTTAGGATTTTAATCATGCAAGGTAATTAGTATAGTAAAGAAAAACATAAAATGTTTTTTATTGTTTTTGAACAAATAGATATTTTAATTTCCTTCCATTTAAAAAGTGTAAATAAGACACCCCACAAGATGGTGGAAAATGGCATAGAAAGTCTATGTAAATGTCTCCTTCCAACAGATAATGGTCATTTTTAGGTCTTTGACATTTTAATTTTATATAAATTCAGATTTTTGACTTGTAAATAATATGAAATGCTGCCGTGTTCTTCACCATGTAAACTTATAGTTTACATTAATTTGAGGGGTGGGTCATAACTCTAAATTTAAATAGAAATATGGTACAACAGAACCCTTAATAATTATCTTAATCTGAATAAATATCTATTTCTAGTGAAAAATCACAATTTAGAGTGAGCACAACAAGAGATCTTTTTCTTGTTTTAAAAAGGAAGGAATAAAAACTGATAAAATACAATTAAATCTGATTACTGGAACTAACAAAAACAAAGTCTGTTTATTTATTTGAGGGAATCATTTTTCTTTGAACTTTCATTGTTGTAGGAAATTTGGTTTGGTAGAATGGTAAAGAATAATAAGAGGATCAAAATTCAATGCACAAATAAAATGAATATCCTGAAAGTCAAATTCTACCTTTTTATAAAGTGAAGGTCTATAATTTACAGCATGACTTCCAGTCCCTCCACAGCACCACTGATTTCCCATATTCATGAGACAAGTGTTTATTGCTTTCCTAAAAGATGCCTTCATCATTTATTTGTTCAATCAGTACAAGGGAAAACCCAGGGACAGGTACAAAAGCTTTTCATGAATGAAATCCCTGTGCCACTTTGTCCAACTTCTCAAGCTTTAGGACCCATCACTGAATTGTTGTCCATGTGAGAAAGCTACTGCTCAGTTTCAACTCATCTCCACAGATGCTTTTCATAATCACCATCACAGCATTCTTAACACCTTAATTCTTTTCAGCACAAGTGTTCATCAAGTCAAAGTTAATAATACATCAAATTAGAATGAGATCCTAATGAAGAGTGATCAAGAATTGTCCTTAAAGGCTTCAAAAAGAGTTTGTATCCTCTGACACTTCTTAGACTTTGGGGGCTAAAGTTTACTTGGCTTGGAAGCATTCCTTAGTCCATACCATTCTACCTAACATCCTTGAGCACAAGACAAGAAACCATACTGATTGTGATCCACCACCAATAGAATAGACAAATTAGATTGTATCTGAACACTGTAATTGTTTGTCATTAGATTCAAATAAGCAATTAATTTCTTTCCTTGTAGTCTGAAGCTAAAGGTAGCTTCTTCACTTTCAGGAGTAGCTAAACACACATTTGATCAAACAGGCATCTTACAGATGTTCAAGTTGTTTCGAGATCATACTATTTAGGTTGTTTGCTTTGTTTTCACAGGGCAAAGGTTGGATTTTTAGATCAATGATGCAGTTTTTTTGTTAACGTGGGATCGTTTGTAGTGATGATGGGAAGCGTGTAGATTCAAGATCAAGTAATCTGTTGGCCGACTTGTGACCAAATCTATATTAGGGTTCTTGACGCACTCAATCGCTAGGTATTCATTGAAGAAGGACGAACTTTTGTATTACAAGCAGAGAACAGTTTGAAACCCTAGCCGATTGAGTGATATCTAGGGCTAACCTCCTCCGGTAGATGCTGGTGGCTTCTGGGCGACCCGGGAAGGAGAAGGGCGCGGCAGAGAGGGCATGTGAGCTGGCCGACGTCGACCCACTTGTCGATGCAGCCCTTGTGGAAGAGGTGGGCGCAGTTCCCGAGATGCCGGACCTCGTGGCGGGGCTCGAGCGCGGCGAGGCAAACGGCGCAGAGGGGTGCGGCGTCGGATCGGAGGGCAGAGAAGCGAACGACGGGGAGGCGGGACTTGACGACGGCGGGCGAAATGAGGGATTCTCTGAGGTGGACGGAGTGCGCGAACGGGTAGAGGCTGTCAGCGACGGAGGAGGAGGGGGACGATGAGGCGAGGCCTAGGAAGAAGAGCGAGGCGGAGACGGCAAGCTCGAGGCGTTCGAGCAGGAAAAGGACGATCACGACGGGGCGGGGAAGGATGACGGCGTAGCAGACGCAGGGGAAACCCATCGTCGTCGTCGTTGTCGGAGGTGGTGGTTTGCCGTATGGATGAGAGACGGTAATAAATAGAGAGCGTCGTGATTGGTATTTAGACCGGTCATTTGAACAATTTTGATTGGTTCAATTAACCCGAACCTGCATCATTTATAAATGATTAAAATGCAAAAACACAGAAATTAAAATTTAAACCACATGTTCTTCTATAAAACAACTGCATATTTCAAAACCGAGTATTTAATTTTACATATTATCCAAAACGCTTAATCCATTTTCGAATTTATCAAATTATATATCCTTTTCTAATTTTACCCGTCTGTAAAATCGATTAATTTTTTAAAAATTTATTAAAAAAATTTTTATGATAAGAAAAATCTTTTATGACATAAAATAAGATCTTATATACTTATGAGAAATATTTTTGAAAATATCAATTTGATACATCCTATTAAACTAATAATTTTTAAACATAAAAAACTTTTTTAATTAATTTAAAAAAATAAAAAAATTAATCGATTGCTACCATAACAATCAATTAAAATTATTTTTCATAATTACATTAATAAATTTAATCTATTGTTATACAACAACAATCGGTTAAAAAGCTTTTTGCATGAAAGGGCAAAATAGAAATAGAATACATCAATTCGAAAATGAAATATGAATTTTGAATAATACGTAAATCCAAGTATATCATTGAAGCTCTCGAGACATAATTGAGTTGGTTACGATATAGCAGAATTGTAGAAGATGACAAGAGTTCGAACTGACAAAACTAGACAACACCCTATACCATTGGAAAATAAAGTGACAGATTCCACCTTTTACAAATTATCATTAAATCAATGCACGTATATATTTTTTAAAATTAAAATTAAACATGTAGAATTTATTACTAGTTTTATAGTCCATGGATTCTATGGAGTTAGGATGTATTTTATATTTTAGATCAATAATTTTAATCTCATAATAATTTGAAATAATAAAATTATAATTGTTTTTATAATATTTTATTATTACTAATTAAATTTTCTTTGATTACCATCTAAAAGGGATGCATTAAGCTCACGTTAAATCAATTATAGAAAAGTCTTACTTTACACTATTTTGAAGACTCAAATCCACCACCACCAGTGTTGCGTCAAGACTCCCCAACAAACGACCATCTAAACAAATAACAAATTTACAACTCACTGTAAAAATGGAATCAAACAGTAAACATTCGGCAATAGCTGCATTAATCTCATTTTTATAAAGAAAATTTGAAGCATATGCTTGGATTTCAAGATAAATTGATTAGAGACCTATTGCAACTACACTTACCGTCACGACTGGCATTGAGGAACTATACTGCATCTGCATCTGCATCTGCATCTTGAAGAAGAAGCAAGCCTTTAGTCGATCTTCACCGACGAGAAAAGATAGTGAACGAAGTAGAAGGAGACCAAGAAGCCGATGGCGCCGGTAGATAACATGATAGCAAGGGCCATGATCAGCGAATAGCCAAGGTAGAGCATTGCTGAAACAGGCCCGCTTAAGCTTCTAAGCTGAAATACCAAGTAGTTGATGGAGTACAAGAACACGTATACGGCGACCGATCCAGAAGCAAAGAAAGCTTTCCACCACCACTGCCAATCCTCGACGCAGAGATGCATGTAAGTCAGGATGACCGAGACCTCAGCACAAACTATGACCAGCAAGAGCAGAACTACAAGCAAGAATCCGAACACATAATAGAACCTTCCGAGCCAGATACTCGATAGGATGAAGAATAGCTCGATGAAGAGGGTGCCGAAGGGTAGAGTTCCAGCGCCGAGGACAAGGAGCCATGAAGGATACTTCCTAGCAGGAATCTCTCGCGGAATCTGATTCGTTCGCACAGGGAACTGAATGTGCTCCGCCCGAGTGCCCAGGAAGCCGCCTAGAAGGGTAAGCGGCACCGAGATGCAGAACCACAAAGATAACAGAGTGAAGAACAACGATATCGGTAGAGCTCCAGTACTCTTGCTCCCCCACAGCATGAAGTTTAGAATGCACAGAACAAGAAATGCTATCCCAGGAAAGAAACAAGAAATCGACCATGAAACTGATCTCCACCCTTCGGAACCGCCTTTTATGGTTCGCCAAAGTCTGACTCCGACGTATCCAGAAACAATTCCGAGGAATTGATAAAGAACAATCATGCCCGTCAATAGCATGCCTCGTGAAGCAGGAGACATGAACCCAAGAGCAGCAAACACGATTGTCACGACTGCCATTCCTGTAATTTGCAATCCATCACCGACCAGAACACAGAGTAGCTTCGAGGAATTTGGCTCCCTGAAGACATCGCCTACCACTAGTTTCCAGCCGGACAATTCCTCGTTCATTTGAGCTTGAGACTCTTTATCCAGTTCTTCGTATCTAGTAAGGTCTCTCCTTACAGTCCTCAAAAATATCACAAACACTATCCCGGCTAAGAAGAATATAACCATCAAAGAGTTCATGATCGAGAACCAATGGACTTTGGCACCTTCCATCTTGAGATATGCATCCCACCTCGAGGGCCATCTGATGTCGCTTTTCACAAATACAACTTCGTAGGTGAATGAGATCCGTTCTTTCTCTCGAATGACTTGAGACTTGTCAGGTTGCAATGGGCAACTCACAGGATCAACTTTGCTGTACATTTTAAGCTTCGACATGGCAGCCGGGTTGCGCTTTACACTGCATGGAACAACTTCAAACCCTACAATCTCAAATCCAGACATGGTATTCTTTTCAGTCTCTGTAATCGCTCCCATCCCTTCTTCTCCGGTGTCGATTATCTCGACGCGGCCGCCCTCATACTCGTGGTACAAGACCGTAAATTTCAAGTGATTGATGATGTAGTCTTCGTTGCTTCCAAGAGGTGTGTAACCGACTGGAAACCCAGTCCAGTAGAAGGTGACACCATTCTGCTCAGTAGATCTCCTGACAGGAAGGTTGTCGAGAATCATGTTCACCTGATACAGATCGTGCGTCCGCTGCTTCAGAAGCTTCACCTCCTCTTCACTCAGCGGATGTGTAGTGCAGAGGTAAAGGGATTCATTGACATTGATACGGAATCGGTAAGGGGAGTTGTCGATCTGATCGCCCATGAGAAGCTCACCTAAATTCTCTGCGCTCTTCTTGATCCCTCCCTCGGGCTGGCAGTAGGGGAGACTGTAGTAGCTAAAAGGGATCTCAGTCTCAAACGAAGTGAGAGAATTCACTTTGGGCGATATAGTTTTTCCTTGAGGATACGTATGCATATAGCTACCGGGGAGGTAGAATGAACTGGTCGGAGCTAGTTTCAGAAGAGAGATCAACAAAGCGATATAGATGAAGCAGGAAGACCTCATCGATGCTCTGCGACGCTGACAAATTTCAAACTTTTCTACGGCAACCTGCAATCAAACTCAAAGATTCCATCTTTCACCAAGCAGATCGGAAAAAGCAAACACCATCGGCCAAGATCCGACGCCTGATAGGATAAATCGAAAAGCAAAAAAAAACCCTAGGACCAAAACGGATCTGAGAAGGAGATGAAACTTACCGATGAAAATCGGATAGGGAAATCGAGACGAGAGAAGAGAACGATCGAGGAGCAAATGGGGAGAAGAAGCGATTCCGACGGATCTCCTCGGCGGCGTTGAAGTCGCGACGGCAACCGTGGAAGAAGAAAGGAAGGGATAATTAACAATTCAATACTGCGAGTGGAATCTAAATAGATTTTTTGACGATCAGAAAATTGGAAAAAAAAATGATATTTGCGTTTTCTTCAAATACAAAATCAATTTATATTTTTGACCTCTAATAAATTTAAACGAGTTAAAATAATGAGTATAATAATAATAATAATAAATATATTTTAAAAAAATGTTTGTCTTTTTAATTCGTGGTGTTGGATTACACTTTCCCTTTATATAAGTCTGAAAATTTGGAAGAGAATTTCAATAAATTTTTAGATGAATTATTTAATAATAAAATAGAAGTCATCATGTCTATTTTTTTAGAGAAAAATACCATCAAGAAAAAAAAGATTCAAATTTAAAATAGATCCCATGGCCAACAACTTTTAGTTAAAATTTATTAATGATTAAAAAGAGATCGAAATACTTAGGTGTTCATATGAACATCTTGCATATGTTGTATATAATTTTTGTTTAAAATTTATATTGGATTGACAGCCGTATGTGCTTCCCGATTTATCCTGGTGGTCGATGGAAAACTTCCGTGGGATCGGACCGACCATCCCCAGAGATGTGGCTACTGGAATTATCATTTTTTTTTGTTTAAAATTTATTAATATTTTAAGTGTTATCAATAACTTTTAATAAAAAATCATTACTGAACCTAAAATACTTCTAACTAAAAATAAAATAAAAAGATGAATAGATTCAAGAGTTATTAGAAGTGAGAAATCATTCATAATCTTAAATGATTTAAAAATTTTAAAAAATGCATAAATTTAAGAGACCATTACTCTTGTACATTTATCTATATATATATAAAAACAGAGTTGTTTGTCTAAAAATTTTCAGCCTAAATATTATTTCAATAAATAGATATATTTATTTATATGGAAACAAATTTACATAGCTATAATTGATTGATAATATAATTTTTCATTCATATTAATACCACATATATTTAAATACATTTTAATCCATATTAAGCATAAACTGAGTTATCTGTTAAAAATTTTTCACCTAAACATCATTTCAATAAATAAACATATTTATTTATATGGAAACAAATTTACAAAATTATAATTGATTGATAATACAACTTTTCATTCATATTAATACCACATATCTTTAAATGTATTTTAATCCATATTAAGCATAAACTGAGTTGTCTGTCTAAAAATTTCCTGCCTAAACATCATTTCAATAAATAGACATATTTATTTATATGGAAACAAACTTACACACCTATAATTGATTGATAATATAATTTTTCATCCATATTAATACCTATAATGAGATTTGTCAATCCTTTAAGCCTTCATTTGCTTTTTGGAGGCAAAATAGTTATTTTCGGTGGTGATTTTCGACAAATATTACCTGTTATTCCAAAAGGCAGTAGACAGTAGGCAGTATATTGTTCACGCCACTATCAATTCTTTGTATCTATAGAGACATTGCACAGTTTTGAGATTGACAAAAAAACATGCGACTGCAGAATTTAGGTTATGCGATTTTCAGATTGGATTGCTAATTTAGGAGATGGAAAAATTGAAGAATCAAATGACGGTTATGCGACAATCGATATTCCTGATGAACTTTTGCTGAAAGATTGCAATGATCCTATTGCAGCAATAGTTGATAGTACGTATCCGTCTTCAGGCAACAATATCAACAATACTGCATATTTTCAACAGAGGGCTATTCTAGCACCAACTCTTGATGTCGTTCAGTCAATAAATGAATACATGATATCTCTAAACCATTCCGAGGGAAGGCTGTATTTAAGTTCTGATTCGACGTGCCATTCGGATAGAAATGTTGATCTATTGCATGATGTGCATACCCCTGAATTCTTAAATGGAATAAGATGTTCTGGAGTACCAAATCATGAGTTAAACGTGAAGGATGGAATTCCGGTTATGCTGTTGCGGAACATAGATCATTCTCTTGAATTATGCATAGATTGATCGTGACAAGGCTCGGAAACCATGTTTTAGAAGGATAAATTCTTACTGGAAGTAATGTCGGTCATAAAGTGCTAATTCCAAGAATGTCATTGACTCCTTCTGATCCAAGACTTCCTTTTAAATTCCAACGAAGATAGTATCATTTGATTGTATCATACGCAATGACAATCAACAAAAGTCAAGGTCAATCATTATCTCATATAAGACTTATTTTAAAGAACCCCGTTTTTAGTCATGGTCATCTGTATGTCGCTGTATCCAGAGTTACGAATCCCATGGGTCTAAAAATTTTGATTTGTGATAGTGACAACAAACAGAAAAATTCAACAATAAATGTTGTATTTAAGGAAGTTTTTTAAAATTTATAATTTTTTTTCTAATTGTACAATTTAACTTATTTGTATTTTAATTATTTATTTAAACACTCATACTTATTAATTTTAATTGTTAATTATATAAAATAACGTCCCATGCATTGCACGGGTGAAATACTAGTTCTTATGAAGAAAGGAGTTGGGCCGCAACCCCTGGCTCGAGGGCTCCTACCTTAACGGTAGAAGATATGAGTTGGCTAGTGATAGTTACTGTGAAAGAGCTCATGCAAAGATAATTTTTCATAAATCCTCTAGCTATGGGGGAACCTGGAGGAGCATCAGCCCAGTAGGAGGAACAATCCCGGGAGATGACTGCTCATGAGCCACCTCATGAAAATTCTAGAAGAGTCCAAGCTAATATTTTGAGAGAGAAGAAGGAAGCATTGACCTGGCTAAACACTCCTTTCTCTAAAGAGATCCAAGTAGAAGAGTTGGAGTCATTTCTAGCCTTTGCAAATCAAGGACTATAATAGATCCTTATATCCTGAGGATCACCTATGTCGGTTCAAGAATGTTTCTCTCTTACACCAGTATACTTAGGGTGTGAAGTGCTTGGTCTTCCTAAAATCTTGATAAGGCTGGTGCAACGATGGTGTAGTCGATTGAAGCCTGGGTAAATTCACTCTTTTGAGGAGTTCAACATAATATTCTTCACCACTTCGCCAGTAGTAAGCAATATCATAAGACCTCCCTTAGCCTCTTCTCGTTGAAGCAACGGAGTCGGTGCTGCGTTGGAGGTGTCTATTGCCACCTTAGAGATTCTGTAGGATCGTTGCGTGTAAGAAAGGAAGGTGAATCTTATTCGTTTGATCATTCAATTCTATCACATAAAATTGACAATAGAATTAAAAACATAAAACAAAATGACACGTAGATTTACTTGATTCCCAACCTCCCAAGGATAGTACATTCAAGGCCTAAGTAAAGAGAAGCCCGCCCACTAGTAGTCTCCTTTTCGGAACTCTTTCCAGAAGCGAAGAAACCCTTCTTACAGTCGTAATACAAGAGAAAATATGAAACATAAACAATAAAATAAATTAAACATAAACACTCGAGTCGAGCCGATCTGGAAGTCTTGAGCGCAGTACACCCCTCATTGAGCTTCCCAATCGCACGAGTAGAGCTTCGGTTGCATTCACGAGCACCACAGAATCTGAGAGTAGTTGTAAATTGATTGATCTTTGATTGAGCGCAGTACACCCCTCATTGAGCTTCCCAATCGCACGAGCAGAGCTTCGGTTGCATTCACGAGCACCACAGAATCTGAGAGTAGTTGTAAATTGATTGATCTTTGATGTTTCTCATTAAGGCCTTATAAAGACCCTTCTAAGTGATGGATCCGTTTCTGAGCACCATGGGCCGATCGATCTGATCCAACTCTGTCGATCTTTATCCAAGCTAATTTTAATCCTGGTCCAGGTACCTAGACTAGCCCAAGACACTTGGACCATCCGGGCACTTGGAATGAGATCTAAGCGCCCTAAGTTTCTCCAGGTCGCTTGGACCAGACCAGGGTGCTTGGACTGTCCAGGTGCTTGGAATATGATCTCGGCGCCCAAAGTTGCTTCAACCTAGTTTAATCTGAGTTGACTCTAGGCTTAGTTTGATTACTTCTATTTGCTTTTATCATGCTTCCTTAGTCTGACTTTTAGCTCCTTGTTCCTTCAAGATAACCATACAATAAACAAGCAAGCAACCTCTAACCTACTAGGCTTACTTGAGGGTTACCCTCTCAAAATTTTCTTTTGTAAACATTCGATCACTCTTGACCTACTTGGACTTACCCTTGCCTAACCTCTAGTTAGGACTAGTCACTCGATAAACTTCTTACTTGCCAAATATCCGGTCACCCTAACTTGCTTGGACTTCTTACTCAACATTCGATCCTCTGACCCTCATAACTTTCCTTTTGATATCCAATCCTTGCTAACCCATCGACCTACTAGACGTTCAGTCCACTGAGCCACCTAGACTTCCCGCCTGGTATCCTTGATCTTCCAAGACTTCTCACCGAGTCTCACTGACCAAGACTTCTTGCCTAGCCTTCAACTAGGACTTCCCTTGCTAGTCATCTGATCAACTTTGACCTAACTAGATTTTACTCACATTCAAGCATTATGTTCTGTTTGGATCAACCCTTGGTCGAACTGACCAAATCTAGGTATATTGTCAAACATCGAAACCCTAGAGGCAACTAACACCAACAATCTCTTCCTTTTTAATATTTGATAATTTCTTAAGTTAAATTGTAGGTTAAAAGCATTTTAACACTCTGGGATATTATTAGATTATTTAACTTAAATTTTCCTTCTCTCCCTTTGTCAATCATCAAAAAAATATTGCACCAATAATTTATGGGTTCCCTATAGTCAAAACTTAGTTTAGCCCTTTTTTGAAAGACCATAGAAGATTGCAAAACTTTAAAAAATAATTTTCAACTAAGGTTTTCAGAATTTTTTTAAAAGTGTTTTATCAGATATATATGTTTTTGAAAAACTATTTATCATCCTTTCAATTAGTATTTTTCCTTTAATCTGACATATTCTTAGGACTCCTTGTTAACCATAAAGCAAACTTCTTATATGTCTTAGGGTTTGACCCAAATTAAAAAATAATTTTTAAAATTATTTTGAATATAATTTTAAAATACATTTTCAAAGATTTGTAAAAACTAATTTTTGAAATAGATTTGATTTTTAATTTGGACCTCCCCCTTAATCTAGCACTTCCTAGGGCTCCTTATTAAGCACAAGATAAACTCCCTATGTGTCATAGGATTTGATCTAAGCCAAAAAAACAATTAATTTATAGTTTTCAAAATATTTTTTAAAATATAATTTTTTATTTGATCTTTTAATTTAGACCTCCCTCTTAATTTGACACCTTTTTATGGTTCTTTGTTAACCGCAAGGCAAACTCCCTATGTGTCTTAGAGGTTGACCCACGTTAAAATTTACAAAAGTTTTTTCAAAATATGAATTTTCAAAAAAATTTCAAAAGATTTCCAAGTAATTTTTCAAAGGACTTTTTTTTAATATTGATTTTTAAAAGGTCTTTTCAAGATAAGATCTTTCAAGAAGGATCTTCCCTTTAACTAGACACTCCTTTATGACATCCTTGTTGACTATAAGAAATTTTTGCCTATGTGTCTTAGGATTCTAAAAGTAGTGTTGATATAGAGGTTATGTGTTTAAGTGTTAGTTAACTAATTTTTAAATATATATAGATTTTTAAAAACTTTATAGCATAAGTACACCCAACAAACATGAATTTTAAGTAAATATTAAATTTTCAAAAACAATTTAAAAAACTAGTTTTATAGTTTTTAAAAATATTTTTAAGATTTTTAATTTAATGGTCCTTATCGTCTCATCCATTTTAAGTGTCTCAGTACATAG
>JBBMKF010366717.1:0-14570 GCA_037834155.1 Curcuma caesia
CATCAGGGTAAATCGGGAAGCGCACGCAGCGGCCAACCCAGATACCCAGCATCCTTTGATTGCGATCCCCATTTGGAAGAAAATTCCTGCAAATACGTCATAGTTGGGGATCGAACCGCGGGTGCCTGAGTGACAACCTGGATGTCCTATCACGGCACCATGGCTCCGGGGACAGTGTTCATATTAATTCAAGAGTTAGTCTTCGGTGGATTTGATAGAAAAATCAAAGAACTCACTTCAGAAAACTTATTGTCTATAGCTTCATTATAGTGCAAATATTGTAGACCTCACCGTTCTAGCATACGAAAATTTGAAGCCTCATTAGTTGCAAATCAGATAATCATTGATGTCAACAGATTTACCTTTTCATTTTTCAGGTGACTTAACGTAATGGAGATATAATTCATCACTCTAGTAGAACAGGAACTAGTGTTAGCATCAACTGGAAGATTAGCATCGCTACAAAGGACTGGGAAAACATTGCTAAAAACGAAAAAAGTGAGGTATAAATCAATCCATAAGCTACTACTATTTCCCGCCCTGCAGTAAATTTCATTTTGAATAGATTCTCTGTCATTGAGTTTGAGCTGAGGAAATTAGAAGAAGCTCTTGAGGTGATACATGAAACTTTGTTGCTTCTTAGAACAGGTTAACTATGCACCTCCAACTCATGAATTCGTTAGCGTCGCATACCAAATCATGAGTAGTTTTTTTTAGTTTCTTGTATCAGAGAACCAAACATAAGGGATCTTAGTGAGAAAGCAAATACTCGAGGTCTTCAACCTTAGCTAAATTGTTAATCTCATCGTGTCCTTAGCTAAATCGACGAGCGAGGGAGAGGACAACGGACAAAGGGTTCGCACAGATAAAAATTATCAACCATAAAAGATGAACTTATATGTCAATGAAGGTTGTCTCCAAATGTCTCAGCCGACGAGAAGCTCGTAGACATAACAAGTGTCCTTTAAATTTCTATTTTCTTAGAGAAATAAGAGGGTTTTGTTGTTGGCTTGTTGCTGTTGTTATTGCCGCAGGTTAATATTTTTAACTTCATTATTTCCTTAGATTCATTCGGATTCGGAGAAGTCATTTATGTTTAATTTTACAATATTTCAATTTGAATAAATAAGACTTTGTTTTCTTTTTTTTTGGGAAAAAATATTTCTTGATGTTAGTTTAGGTGGTTTAGTCGTTCAAAATAATTTATTTATTTTTAAAATAAATAAATAAATAAAGGCTCTCGTGAATCCACTAAACTCTCCAGTTGTTTAATATGATAAAGTTTTGACTGAAAAATGTAGGAAAAAAATAACTTTGCTAAAAACTAAAGCTACGTCGGGTAACTTAGACAAGGTGCGTGTTTTATGAATTTGAAAAGTAAAGAGGGTGAGATGAAAAAAATTGAAAGTTAGGGGCTCCAATAGAAAATTTTGTCTTGTTTAAAAAAATTGAATCCGTGAGCCAGCAGTTTGACACGTCATTCAACAGGAAGGCTGTTTGCTGTCTGACACCACACATCCTCGGTCATTTCCGTCCCTATTCGTCGTCTTTCCTCTTCTTCTTCTCTCTAATCGTCGTCGTCGTCGTCGTCTTTCTTTTACTATCCAGTCGCTCCCCGTCAGGCTCATGGCCTTCTTCACCCATCACCATCTTCAACAACCGCAACCTCCGGCGCAGCAGCAGCTGGCAGTGCCCTTCAGGTACACCTTTTCCCTTCTTACCTTCCTTTCTTCCTCATCTGCAATTTCGAGGATAAACCCAAAAATTGCAGGAATTTCGTGCCGATCAATGGCCAAATCTCTGCGCCTGTCGATTTCATTCACTCCACCTTAGCTGATCCTACCCATCATTCTGGTACACATTTGTCCCTTCCCGATTGCTAGGGTTTCATTCTGGTTCATCTCGTGTTAAAAAATCCGTCCTTTTCTGGGCTTTGCTTTGGCAGTCAGTCGTTTCATGGGCCTCTCCCCAGGCGCTGGGACGGAGGTGGACGGTGGATTGAACGGCTGGGAGCCCATGAGGAAGCGGATCAAGGAGCAGGATCTTCTCGAAAACTCCCAGATTTCGTCCATTGATTTCCTTCATACCGGGTCAGTATCCACCGGATTAGGCCTCTCGCTGGATGATCGAAGGATTGCGGCTTCATCTGGGGACTCACAGCTTCTACTTCTACCGACCTTCGACCAGGACATCAATCGTGAGATGCAAAGAATGGATGCAGAAATTGATCAGTTCATCAAGCTCGAGGTTAGTATGTTTTATAGCTTGCTTATATGTGTTTATTACTACTCCAATCCTAGTCGTGCGTATTCATATCTTCTCTATTTCATAGTGTTTTTTGTGGAAGGTTTGACTGCTCACTGGAGCTTTTTTGATGGCAAAGTTTCTCGTTCATAAGATTTTGCGTGAGCCACCTTGTGTCACTTTGTTGAGTTAATGTTGTTTTCAGCGTTACAGTATCACTTGCTTTTCCAATTAGAATATATAACATAGTTCCTCTAGAAAAAGATACCTGAATTTGTGAAGTTTGTACTGAGTGACTTGAATTGTTTGTATCTTGAACCTGTAAACTTGTGAACTCTTGGTTCAAGATGAGTACCTGTTTTCTTATACTCTGTTGAGGAACTTACCTGTTCAAAGATACGCTGGAGCTTAAGTATTATGATACCTGGGATCCTAAAGAATCATGATTAGGTCCAAGCAGACACTGTTAAAGAATTGTGTTCTAAATGACATTGAGATCTCTCACTACCTTAGGTCCTTCTTCAGGAAATTATTCTTAATGTGTAATGACATGATTCTATTCTTGTATATAGATGAGCACAGTTGAGATACCAACCAAGCTATATTCAGGTTCTCATATATTTTGTTTGCCTACTAAACTTTATTTTGCCTGTAATGGGATCAAAATCTTCTAGAGTTACTGACATATTGAAAATTCATTTGCTGTGCTGTTTTAATCAGTAATAAATGAAAATTTGCTTCATAAAGATTCAAGGTTTGTTGTTTATCTTTGAATAAGTGTACTTGACAATCAGATTTTTTTTTGTTAAGGGCAATCCCTTTTGCTGTCTGAAGAAAGAAAACTTCTACTGCTTAATGTAATTTTGTTAGCATCTGGCAAAACCCAGATTTTTGTTGATCCAGTATTTGATTGTGAATAAGGAGTTGCAGGTTATATTGGTGTTGATGCTTTTGATATACGCCTAATTTCTCTCATTTTTGAATGACGCCTAATATCTCTTAAATTTTAGTATTTTTTTATCTTTTCGAGTAACATCAAATGCACACCTTAGTATTCTCATCTCTATTATTTAACATTTTGTGCATGCTGCTTCCTTTCAGACTTTTATTCGTAAAGTATAGCCAACCATATAGCAGCCAAGGGAGACACAGTCACACAAGACTCTAGAAGCCCCCTCTTCATTTCGACCACCTATTCTTGATCTTATTTATAGTATCTTCATCAATAGCCCCTTCTTGTTAAATAATAGATTCAATATATCTAAAAGTCTTATATGGTTTCATTTTCACCCATTTTAATTATTCCATCAATTCTTTTGTTCTTAGAAATTACATTTCATTTTTTTTAGCTTTGTTTCTACTTATTTTATTTGTAGAATCTTTAGTTTTTAAAGTCTTTCTCCATAATTCAAATTTCAAAATTAACCCAATTACCCAGTTCATTCATATAGTAAAACTAAAATTTCTTTGGTAATATAATTTCTTATTGCGAGCAACTCTGTTTTATTTGTCTAACCTGAAAAATTGATTAGCAAAGTATAATCTTTTAGATCATCCCTTTAAACAAAATTCTGTCTGTTGCAGTTACCAAACAATGTTCATTTTTTATTGGTAGATGGCATCCTATGCTACATAAATTCTTGTGCATCCATTCCTAATTAGAGTTATTATTTTCTCTCCACAAATAGAATTTGATATGAGCTAATGCTATAGCACATATATCTGGCAACTTGCTAAGCCTGAAATAGAACAGCTTAGATGTTCAATAAGAGTTTTCTACATTCCATTTTCTCTTTATTCTGCAAACTGCGGAATTTAAGCAGCAACATCTTTAATGCCTAAAAACTGTGTTATTCTCTGATGGAACCGGAATGATGAATAAGACTAATTTGTTTCCCTATTTTGTTTGTTTCTCTGCCTGTTCATATCTCACTAAAACTGTGGTGATCATTCTATGTGGCCTGTAAAGTTATCGCTCCTACTGTATCTTTTTTTTATCCAATTAGGAATACCATCTGACTTTACATTCAGAACTGACTTATAAGAATCCACTTGTACACTGGTCAAATTACATAGGGCGAGCGTCTTCGGAAATCAATAATAGAGAAGCTTCAGATGAAACAATTTCAAACCATAGCTTCCTTGGAGGAGAAGATCCGGAGGAAGGTAAGAGAGAAAGAATCAGAAATGGAAGACATAAACAAGAGGAATGCAGAGCTCGAGGAACAGTTAAAACAGTTGGCCCTGGAAGCCAGCACATGGCAGCAAAGGGCAAAATACAATGAGAGCTTGATAAATTCCCTCAAATATAATCTTGAGCAACTATATGCTCAGAGAAGAGACACGAAGGAGGGGTGTGGTGACAGCGAGGTAGATGATGCTGCCTCGTGTTGCAACGGGGATATGGGCTTGCAGTTGATGTTGAAGCAGAATAATGATGTGTTGTCTAAGATGTGCAAGGTGTGCGGCGTGAATGACATTTGCATGCTTTTGTTGCCCTGCAAACACGTATGCCTCTGCAAAGAATGTGAAAGCAAGCTTACTTTCTGCCCTTCATGTCACACATCTAAATTGATTGGCATGGAGATCTATATGTGATGAAAGGCCTCTTGGAGATGCTACACACCTTGTCTGCTATTTTGTGAATATCTCCGTCCCTCAAATTAAAAGGACACTGAATGATAGATGTGACGTTTATGCTCGCTTGTTGTATCCAAATGCAGTACTCTGGTTTGTGTCATTAGAGTTGAACAGCATCATTTAGCCCTTCATATCGAACTTGTAATGGAAAATTCTGATGTTTTTTTGGATTTTTTGTGTTTTTGAACTGATCGTCTGATGCAGTGTTTTAAAAGCTGGACTGGACCAGCTAATTCAATCGGCTAAATTGTGAATTGATCCCCAATCAATCTGGTCTGGTTTAGTCAGACAAAATTTCTCTTATATTTTCCACTCCAATTTATTCATGTTTTCCAACTACAAAATTTAAACATATTTATGTCTCAATGGTTTTATTTTTTTTGCTAATTTTATCTTACGACAAAGAGCAACAACATATTAAATTAGATGAACAAAAGCATAAAAAAGGTGTAAATTCAGAGTTTCTGAGCAATTCCTGTTACCTAGCAACCCATTGCTCAAGTTCTTAATATATTCAAGCACGCCAGCATCTAGGCTTGCTGATGGGTGTTCCTCCTCCAAGAGACATTCCTTGGCTAATGGATGATTTCATAAATGCTGCTAACTAATTACTTTTTGGTGTCTAGAAAAACAGTCATGGCTACCAAAAGCAAGTTAAAAATTAGAAAAGTAGAACCATTCTGAACGCATCAAACAAGGTAAATACCAATCTTTGCCTTCCTTTTTGTTCAAAATGTTTAGAGAAGCTCGTGCTTTAACTATTTGCTTATCCCAAAGAAATACAAACTGGTGATATCAAACAGGAACTGGATACCACTCCAAGAAGATATTAAACCATGATGTATCTTCATAAGAACCAATGCCATCCGACTTGCAAGTAAAGGTTAAAACATTACCATGAACAGTCCACAAAGTTGCTATGGGGAGATGAAAGAAGCACTGAAAGTAGACATGCATAAGCACAAGTTGACAGGAATATCCAATGCATATGATCAAACTGGAAGATTAATACATGAGTAAGCATAAAAAATGGAAATTTTCTAGTTGCCATGTCCATATGTTCCTTTTCTACCTGCTGACATATATAAAATATTATGTAATTTCAGACACATATAATAAGAATGTCATAGCAAAAAGAGTATTGGAATACAAAACCAACTACCCTTAAGCCTTATCTCCAACAGGAATACATCATGCTATATCAATAACTTTTATAAAGGAAGAGTAATACTCTTTACCTACTTAGTGCAACTGCTGAACTACTTGTTACACAACGCTTCCTAGCACATACATTGCTCAAAAACTATGGAGCATTAGTTTTTTCGCATGATACTTGGAAGTAGTTCTGAAGCAATTCCAGAACTCTCAGCTAGTCGCTAAAAACTCATCTCCAGGCCACCGAAGGATCATCATCTTCATGTTAGTTGCAACTCTTTAAACCCTTGCATCTAATAATCAAATCTCTTAAATCACTTTTAATTAAGCCAATTGCATTAATCCTCTTGCAACTTCACATTTATCTATTTAGACTCTGTCTAATTACAAAAATCATTATCTCTATGCATCCATTTTAACATTATCATCCATGTTATACTAACTTTTAAAAGTCATTTCCTACCTAATCAATATTCTAATTCATACAATATGATAGATCATAATAGAATCTCAAAGAACTCTTTTTTTTTTTTGCACAAAGAAACATGACCACATAAAAGTCTAAAAGATACTTCCATTTCAACTGCATATTATTATATTAATGACATCATCAATATCTCATTCTTATCGAATAAAAGATTCAAAATATTTATACTCTTACATGAATTTAATTTCATTCATCTCAACTATTCTCTCTCTTCTTTTCCTATTATTAAAACTACATTAATTTTAATTCCAACTCAAACGTTTTGATTTCTCAATTTTCTCTCCAAAATGAAGCTTCAAGTTTAATCTATATTGGCACTTTTATCAATTAGCAAATATCATTGCAAATAACATACAACAAAGAAATTTATCTTGAATAAGTTCATCGGATGCAAATACAAAAGAATAGAGACTGTTACAATCCAAATAGTTGTAGCACTTATCACTATAGTATCATGTCTTCTATCATACTGACATGATTAACTAGGTATTTTTTCTTCTCGAAACTATCAAAGTATATAAAACTTGGAACATTATAAAACGAACGATGAAATTTACCAACATGAACGGGTTCATACAATGCTCACTTGTCCTAGTTGAGAGGGTGAAGATTACCTATATTTACACCCCATCAAGATAGGTGAAACTTACACTATTGAGTCAGCAGGACTGGCTTTAGTCAAATGGATAATTGTTTAGGAATCAATCAAGGATCTATGTACAAACTGTAGAGTTAACATATGCAGAATCTGCAAAAAACAAAAAATGTAAAACAAGCAAAAATATACATCACATTTACAAGGTATCAACAAATAAAAACACAAGGTAATCAATGGGGAATCCAGAATAAGAAGAATGTAGAACAAGCAGGAATACAAAATTATGCTGTAATTAGGGCAAGGAATAATTCTGGAAGAAAGATAGGAGAGTAATGACAAACAAAAATTGCATTAGTGAACTGTCAAACATTTATAACCAAAGAATTATTAGTCTCCGTGAGCTAATAAGAAAAATATACCTACCCTAAAATACACTTAATTTACAAAAGACCATAGTTGGCAGATGCAGATGCTCACAACTTAGTAGAAAATATATAGGAACATGAGGTCAACTTGAATTACAGACTGTATAGAGATTTTACCTAGTTATGCATCAACTTGCAAGCTTGTGGAATAGATATTAAAACACCTACACATATCTTTCATAGCTTCAGATTCACTTCCAAGGCAACCTTCCTGATTGATTTTTCAGGTTCGCCACTACTAGAATAGGATATAGGAACATCAGTCTCAATCATTTCTTTCTTCAAGAGATCGACATCACAGCGATTAAGCCTTGCAACCCTCTGGAAAGCCCTGATATCCAACGCAACAGCCAACTCTTGCCTTAGAGTAGTCTTTCTCCCAGCCCTCTTGAACTTTGATGGCTCAATGACAAGGTATGCCCTTTCACTTTCTGTGCCATTCCCCTTGGGCTTCTTCTTCTTCTGCAGAACCTTGAGATGTGCAATCGCATCATACACCTCAATCCTTTGGGTCATTTTAAATGCTTCCTTAAGCGCCCGTTTTGCTTCATCTGATTCCCCAGCCCCCAACAATGCTACTGCCTTGTTCAACTGTGCCCGCCAGTGGTTTGGCCGCACGCTCAAAACTCTGGTGAACATCTCAGACGCCCTCGGAAATCGACCTGCATCCATGAACAGGCCGCCAAGGTTATACAGCGCGTCTACATGTCCAGGCTTCAAATCAATGGCCTTCTGGAACTCTTGAGTCGCTCTCTCGTCCTCCCCAATGGCATGAAGGGCAGACCCTAGATCACAGTGCGCATCTGCGTAGTCCTGCCGCAGGAAAATTGCCTCCTCCAGAGCCTTCTCAGCAGCACGGTACTCTCCAACACCGAACAGTGCGCTTCCGAGAAGCTTCAGGGCCCTGAAATGGGTAGGGCAAAGTATAGCAGCTTCCCGATAGTGCTCGCAGGCACCGAGAATCATGCCTTCAGCTTCCATGGCAATGCCGAGGTTGACATTGATCTGAGGCAGGATTTCAGCGGATTGGGTCCCCCCAGCCTCGGCGGCCTCCAAGGCCAGTAAAAATTCTTCTTTGGCATCAGCGTGGCGGCCAATGGCATAGAGGGCATTTCCAGCACGGAAGTGGGCGCGGGCATCAGTGGGCTTCAGTTCGCAGAGGCGGCGAAAGCTGATGAGAGACTCACGGAAAAGCTGGTGCTCGTAGAGACCCCGGCCGAGGACCATGTGGTTGTCGAAGGCTTCCTCCCTAGTCCGAGCAGCGTCAGCACGACCACGGAGGACGGTTACCTCCTTGACAAAAGTAAGGTAATCACGGCTTTTCTCGTCCCACGAGATCCGTCGCTCGGAAGAATCCGAAGGTCCGCTGATCTCCCGCGACCACCCAGCCTCGGAGAAGGAGTCGAAGTGGCTATTGTTGTTGTCATAGCTGCTGGCGCCACCAGTGGCGGCTCTCTGGAGCTGCTTAGAGCGGAGACGCTTGACAAGGATCTCGAGGTCATCGAGGAGGGTCCACGAGGAATCAAACAATATGCCATGGTTCGACGAGGCCGCCCACGGAGGCGCGGCAGCGCGAGGGGGCGGGGGCTTGGGAGCGGATGCGGAAGCGAGGAGACCATCATCGAAGAGGACGCCAGAAGCAGCGGGGGCAGTGGAGGAGGACGCCGAGGCCACAACGACGTCGGAGGCGGCACCGACGGAGTCGCTTTCTTCACCTCCCGCGTCCGCCGATAAGCTCAGTCCGAGGGCGTCGAAGTCACGATCAACGTCGCCAGCACCATCATCATAAGTTCGGATGAGGCCGGGGAGGGTGAGGCCGACGTCAGGCGCGGCGATGAAGTCGGCGTAGGTGCGGAAGACCTCGTCAAGGATGGCAGAGATCTGGTCATCGCTGAACTTTACGCGGGGATTAACGGAGACCACCAGCGCCGCCATCTCCTCGCGATTCAACCCCCCATCTCCATTAACATCGAACCTTTCAAAGATCCGCCGCACCTTCTCCGCCCGCGTCCCCCGTCCTCCAACTCCTCCAGCCGGCACCATCGCTCGTCACTGAAACCCCAAATTTTGAGCTGCCTCTCCAACTCCCCTTCTCGCCCTCGCTCCCTCCCTTTTCCCGTAAAGCGAGAAGAGGATGGAGGAGAAGGACAGAGAGAGCGAGGAATGAATTGGTTCGTTTCTGGAAGAGATCCAGATTTTATTGAAGTTAATTCTTAATCCATTCTTTAAGTATTTTAAATCATGTTAGCTATAATTAATCAACTTAACAATGTTATCAAGTGGAAATTACCACCATCGTATCCTTCTCCACACCCAAACTTGTATACTCATTTTATTACCCGCTTCTTCATTCACGCGGTGCTGGGTCGCGTGCAGGTAGCTTCAGTCATGAGTTGGAGGAAGGAAGGATATGAATCATGACAGCTATAATTAAAGGGTTAACAACAAAGCCTACCTAAATAACGACTCCCAGTAAAAGGGCGCAGGGATTGGATCAACTGGTGGGCCTCGAAATAGCCAGTGACGGGGTCCTTTAGGCGGGTGACTGAAAAGCGCGTGCTTTAATTTAAACGAAAAACGAAAAAAAATGGAATAAAGAAAAAAGGAAACAAAGAGTGAACGAAGGGACCACCTGTTCCAGTTTGCCAACGAGGATGATGCCAGCTGTATATTATTAATTTTTTATTTGAAAAATAAAATTTATCGTTTGAATTGCCTTTTATTAGAAATTTCCTGTCCTCGGGTATTTGATTTTCTTAAAACTTGGTTGGCGTCCGCATACGGGTGGCCGAGCTGGAAACGCGGCCCCACGTGTGTTTTCGTGCGGGTAGTGAAATCGACACGCCGATCGGTAGGAATAACGGATTCAAATGGAGTGGCATAAGAAATCGTGTGCGGGAGGATTGAGAGATGAGGGAATATCAGCTTGTGTTTACTTCGTTTTTTGATCTTTAATCTTTTTTCTTAGCTTGTAATTTTTTTCCTTTAACATTCTTTTGATTTATTTAATATCATTTGGGCTCCAACTAAACATATAATTAAAATTCTGAAAGATTTGGAATGTTTAAAATGATAATCGTAGCCCCGAGGTTACGGTGCATCGATAGGACACTTATGTAGTCTCTTAGATATCTAAGATTCAAATCCCAGTTATGACACAGTACATATACAGGGTCGAACTACATATCCTATTGAAGTAGACTTCCCAACAAATTCACTAGAATTCTTTTTGGAGTGGAAGAGAAGGGAAGTAAAGAAGAAGAAAAAAGCCATTAAGTTCTTAAATATTCATGCCAATGAGAATAGATTTATCTTTTAACTAAACACATCTAAAGCAGTGTTGAAATGGAATTCCTCAGACCTCAGGGAGCTATTTGGATCAATCAGACTTGTAATCAAACTATTTGTTTTGGGTCGATTTTAGAAGTGGTTACTTTGAGCCAAGAACATATATGATTTGACGTTATTATATTTATAGGCACTAATGCCATGTGTGGTTTTATGGTACACAAAAGCATATGACAGGATGTGCTGGTCCTTGGATGCCATTGCCAATGTTGGTTCCCTACTTCACATGCTTGCAAAAGGACAGTACTGGGTTCATCAAAATTATATAGCAAAGGAAACAAGTAATAAATTACACTGGATTTCAATTAGTTGGGAGCATGGTGTTAATGCCATTACTGAGAGATAAATGATGACAATTTATTACGAATTGATTGTTGAAAGCTAAAATGTAGTTAATATTTACAATTAACAAACAGACAAATGTTAGATTAAAACAAATTAAACTTGTATCAAAAGTTTAATTTTTTTTTTAAATGCATTAGTAAACAATTATCAACGTTTTTTTAGAAGTATAAAAATGTCAAATATGTTAACAATTTCCTTGCAAGAGTTTAAACAATGCAAACTCATACAAGAAGTGTGCTTTGGCAGCACACAAAGGAATGCCTTGACAACTTATGGAGGAGGGTCTGTCTGCTTGAGCTAGTGTCCGTTCCTAGACTTCATATTGGAAGAAGTCTTGTGCATTGAGTCACTTGTTTTAGCTTCTTTAGAACAATGTAATCAACCGAGAGAAAGAAGAATATTGGATTACCAGTAATCTCCGCAAGAGCATTTCCCATCTTTAAAATGATGGAAACGGTTTGAATCCCTCATGATGATCTCTCTTTCGGTGATCTTTGATATGAATTTGGTTGCATTATGACAGTCTCCACATACCCGCAAATTCTTGTAGATCTGAATAGGAGTTTTAGGCAAGGTGCTTATAATTCCATAGGCAATTGCAAGTCTTTCACTGTGGCTTGATAATATATTTTCCTTCTCATCCTCCTCCACATCCTGCAACACAAAGCTGAAATCTGGAATGTAACCAATGCTTTTAATTTTGGCCAACAAAGTTCTCAATTCTTTCTGGATCTCCTCGTGCTGTGGATGTGAGTGATTCCCGGTAAAGAACACATTCACCTTCTTATTCACCTCCACTGAACTCCACCCCGGAGTTTTCTGTAGTTGCCTATGTCTAGCCAAGGACCTCACTTCAGTTATACCATCCCATTTGCCTGCTTTAGCATACATATTAGATAGCAGAACATAATAACCCATATTTTCTGCATCGATCTCAAAGAGGTGGCTCGCAGCCACTTTACCTAGTTCTACATTGCCATGAATCCTACAAGCTCCGAGAAGAGCACCCCATACACCAGAATCAGGCTTGAGTGTCATGGTCATTATCAGTTCATAGGCAGCATCCAGTTGCCCAGACCGGCCAAGCAAATCCACCATGCAGGAGTAATGTTTTATCCAAGGTTCAAGACCATAAACTGATTTCATCAGGTGAAAGCATTCACGTCCATGACCGACTAACCCAGCATGGCTACAAGCCGACAGCAGTGAAACAAATGTAACATGGTCTGGTTTTATCCCCTGTTCTTGCATTTCTGAAAATAGTGACACTGCCTTTTTTCCATAGCCGTGTACACCAAGACCAGCTATAATTGCATTCCATGGACCGGTGAACCTACTGGAGACTTGTTCAAACAAAACCATTGCTTCCGCCAGCCTCCCGCATTTTGCATACATATCTATGAGACAAGTAGACACAAAAACGTCTGACAGTAGGCCGATTTGAAGTGCATAACTATGAATTTTCACCCCTTCTTGCAAAGCCCCAACATGTGCACAAGCAGGTAGAACACTGGCAAGCGTTCCTTGAATTGGCATGATCCCCTCATGGATCTGCATATACTTAAATATCTCAATTGCTTCATTTGCAAGACCATTTTGAGAATACCCAGTGATCAAAGTATTCCAAGAAATGTCATCTCTTTTTGGCATCCTATCAAACACTTGTTGTGCAAGCTTAACCTTCGATAACTTCCCATACATGTCGACAATGGCATTACCAACAATAATATCATGCAAATCCCACCCCCTTCTTAAGATGAAACCATGTGCTGACAGACCATTTTGGTCATCTCCACGTTGAGCGACTGCAGAAGCTAGACTTACAAGCGTTAATCGATCAGGTTGAATGCCACTCTGCTGCATCTCATTGAATAGATTAAGTGCAGAGTTAGCATCACCAGCTTGCTCATAGCCAGAAATGATAGAATTCCAGGTCACCAAATCTCTATCCACCATTCCCTCAAATACCTTCAGTGCTTCTTCCAAATGACCCAACTTCGCATACATGTCAATTAACGCATTAGACACGAACAAATCTGAATCCATACCATGTTTGATGCAGTAAACGTGAATGGAAAAACCCAATAAAGGATTCTGCAGGGGTGTGCAAACTGGCAGAATGCTCGTCACAGTGAACTTATTCATGGGCAACCCAAGCATCATCATCCGCTCAAACAATTCGGCCACCTCCGCCGTCCTACCATTCTGACAAAGGCCGGAAAGCATCGCATTCCAGCAACCCAAGTCTTTTATCTTCATTTCGTCGAACACCTTCCTGGCGTCGTCCGTGAACCCGAGCCTGCAGTACATATGGACCAAGGACGCGGAGACGAAAACGTTCCACACGAAGCCAAACTTGTAGGTCAGGGAGTGAATCTGCTTCCCCCACTCCAAGTCCCAGCAGGCTTTGATGGTGATAGGGAAGGTGAAGGAATCGGGGCGGGCGCAAGGGGAAGGAGAGAGGATGAGGCAGCGGAAGCACGCGAGGGCATCGTTGAGGAGGCCGTGGTGGACGTAGCACGCGATCATGGAGTTCCAGGTGATGGAGGTCTTGGCAGGGGCGTGGCGGAAGGTGAGGACGGCGGAGGGGAGGTCGCCGAGGCGGGAGTAAAGGTTGAGAAGCTTGGTGACGAGGAAGGCGTCGTGGGCGCGTCCGGAGACGAGTAGGAGAGCGTGGAGAGGGCGAGCGAGGCGGAGCGTGGAGCAGGAGAGGAGGCTGCGGCTGAAGTCCACCATCGCGTCGGGGTCGCGTCGTCCATGGACCGGGCGGCGAAGACGACGGTGGGAGCAATTCAAAACCGTCGATGATGAACGAATGCAGTTCACCGAAGTCTTGCTTCATGATTCGCGCAATAGCGTGATCGACGCCACACTCCTTTCGCCCTGCTGGCGCCCACGTGGCCAGGCCAAGTCATTGTTCATCTTCCTTAAGTATCCAAGCCGACCAATTACAACTTTATAATTTATCTGCTCTACAACTTTTTGATTTAGTGTTCATGATTATGAAATCGTTCATATAAAACAGCTGAGACAGTAGATTTCATCTTTTACCAAAATGTTAGTGCCAAGATTGAGCGTGAGACGGTCAAATCTATCACTAGAAGAGGCCCATGAATTGCCAACGTCTGCACTCAATTTCCTAACCTTATCCAACTTGACTCGAGATCAATTATAATTTCTTAATTTACTTTTTCACAGATAATCATAAAATCAACTATATAAAACCACAAAGATAACAGATTCCATCTTTTACAAAAGAAAACCTCTAACCTGACAACTTATGACCTTGGCACATCACCTCTTGCACCTTCGTTAACTCTTTGCTTGC
>JBBMKF010366826.1:0-32322 GCA_037834155.1 Curcuma caesia
CCACAGCGATTCCAACCTTTCAGATCCCTCCGGCGACTACAAAGGCGACAGATTTGCTTGAGGCGAAGGTCGGCGATAGTAAAAGCTATTTTTCCTAGTTTGTTTTATTTTTTCTTCTCCTCCTCGCGGTGGTTTTTGGGCGTGATGGTGGCCGGCCGGCAGTTGCTCGCTGCTGTTGGCCTGTGTTGGTGGCAAGGGGGTGGCGACCTGTTGAGGTATTACAGCATGTGGTGTGCTGGCCGGCCGGCGGTTGGTGGGGTGCTGGCGTGTGGTGGGTGGTGGCCGGCCGATGGTGGCGATAATCTGTGGTTGGGTAGAATCTGTGGCTAGGCTGTGGAGAGAATCTATGGTTGGGTACAGTAGGTTTTAGGATAAGAAAGTTGTGTGATTCGGAGGAGGTGGCACAGGGAACCAGCTAATTTTTTTCGTGATGGGAGGAGGAAGTGTGCCTACTCAACAAGAATTGTGGTGAACAACATTTTTTTTCATTTCTATATGTTTATTTGCTTTTCGTTTTAACAAATATCTATTATTAAGTGATAGATAACTAGTTTAATTATGAATATGGCATATGACTTGGAAGAATTTTTGACTAAGACTATTATGTTTGGAAATTGTAGTGGGCACATGTTGAAAAATACCATTCTTATAAGATTAAATATCCATTAAGTAATAAATAACTAATTTGACATAAATGTGTCACATGTCTTGGAAAAATTTATAGACTGACATTACAACTTCCATTGTCTAAATCTAAATTTAATCCATTCAAATACAAGTAATTGTATTAAAAAGATCTAGCAAGCATTTAAAGCAGCAATTGTTTTAAATAGGTTAATTTAAAACTACAATAACCACATAACGAATAATATATCTCCCTAGAAATCCATCAAGTTTGTGAGATTGATATGCTATAAAGGGAAACTGGTATTTGCATCAAATCTCAACATCCCTAGATCACCTGGGAGTGTACTTCCATAGTTCCACTTAATTCTACATATAAAATTCAACTTTTCTATTGAATTGGTCTACAAAACATTGGGTTTTGGACACTTCCACAAAATCTTGTGCCACAAAATCAAAATCCACTAACCAAATATTAGTTTAAGTATTTTAGTTAGGTCTTTACCCTTCAGGTAGCTGAATCATGAGAATAGTGTTCACACCTGCATCTCATTTACTTCTCAAATGTCTATCCTTAATGAACCATAAGTCATTGTCAATGTTGCACTTCTGATATTCCATTTGCAATAAACCACTGGTTTGCTATCAGGTTGCGAGTTTGAATGATATCATCTCGGAAAGAGGAGCTTGTGGTGTTGGTTTCATTGCAAACTTGAAAAATGAACCTTCTCATAAGATTGTGAATGATGCTCTTATAGCACTTGGCTGCATGGAACATCGTGGAGGCTGTGGGGCTGATAATGACTCTGGTGATGGGGCTGGTCTAATGACATCTATTCCCTGGGATTTGTATAATAACTGGGCTGTGAAGCAAGGACTTGCTTCTTTGGATAGGTTAAAAACTGGTGTTGGAATGATTTTTCTCCCAAAAGATGAAAATTTTGAGAAAGGAGCTAAGTCAGGTATTTCTACAGAAAATATTTTATTTCTTCTTTGCTGCTCATCCTTTTAATGTTGCTTCAACTATGTAAGTAGAAATATTTCTGTAGCTTATTATTGTATTATAGCTATATTTTTTGGTTACTTTACTTGATTTTGTTGCTTATATACATGGATTCTTTAATATAGTGCTGAAATAAGTTATGTGATAAATACCGGTAATTTAATTGCATCACAAGCTATATCCACTTATTCAATTAGGTAATTTGGTTGTTTTTTGTCGCCTTTAAGTTAAACCTGGATGAATTTCTTAATTGTTATTTTGATTTTCTCTTCATGCTGTTGAATTTTTTTTCTGCTTCTGTTCTCTTCAATTTTCTTTGTATGATCGCAGTTATAACAAAGATATTCTTAGAGGAGGGTTTGGAGGTCATTGGTTGGAGACCTGTTCCTGTAAACATATCAGTGGTTGGTTACTATGCGAAGGAAACAATGCCCAACATACAACAAGTATTTGTCAAAGTCCTTAAAGAGGAAAAGGTTGATGACATTGAGAGGGAATTGTATATTTGTAGAAAGCTGATTGAAAGGGCTGCAAAATCTGAAGAATGGACAGATGATCTATACTTTTGCTCTTTGTCAAATCGGACTGTAGTTTATAAGGGGATGCTTCGCTCAGAAGCTCTTGGACAATTTTATTTGGATTTTCAGAATGAACTTTACACATCTTCGTTTGCAATCTATCATCGAAGGTACAGCACTAATACTAGCCCTAGATGGCCACTTGCACAACCAATGAGGTTACTTGGACATAATGGAGAGATCAATACTATACAGGTTATTTTGTCTCTAAATTAGCTGCTGAGTGTTTAGCATCCATAACAGTGATTTCCTGATTAGTTAAATTTTTCTGGTTGAAGGGAAACTTGAATTGGATGCAATCTCGCGAAGCAACACTCAAGTCCCCTGTTTGGAGAGGCCGTGAGAACGAAATTCGGCCATTTGGGAATCCAAAAGCATCTGATTCAGCAAATCTTGATAGTGCAGCTGAAGTATGTCTTCTCAGTTCTCATTTAGATTAGCTTCCTTCAACTTTGCATTAACTGTTATCCATCATAAGCTTGGTTATATTTATTGTATTTTTTATTTTGGCTTTATATGTTATTGAGTGCTCTAGACAGACATATTTCCTCCTGAGCTAAATTAGCTACCATTGGTTTCACTTTAAGATCATGGTATCTTGGCATACATAGGCACTGTGATTTTGGATCTTTTCAATATTATTCTTCACTGAATATGCTAACTGATTATCTTTATTGAAACTTTCAAAAAGGTGTTTTTTTACCTTCAATCATAAAGAGTTGAGCTGGATCTTTGTTGTACTGATGCTTCTTGGCATTGAACTGACATAAGCATATCAAACACAATGTTTTTTTTTTGGTCTGTGTGTGTGCGTGTATTTTAAGTTTATATCAATATCATGTTTACAATGCTATGCAGTCACTCTTCGCACACATCATAGTTGAAGATGGAGTCTTAGATAATAGAAGAGTAATTTCAAATTTATGTTGATTAGAAATGTGACAATTTGCAGACTCCTCGAATTAATTATGTTATTTAAGATATTATATATCATGCTTGATGAAGCTGATCTTGATTTTGGAGATTTATGATTTACTGAGCTAATAATAAGGCAGCAAAAACATTTTTTGAGAGAATTTTATTTCAAATTTATGTGGATATAATATCTCAACATTTATAAATTAGGTTGGCTTGAAACTGAATTCTGTATTTTTCTTGTTGATCTTGGTTCTTAACATCTTCAAAGTCAAAGCACTCGAACAAATATTTCTGCTCTGGGGCCTAATAATATCAAATCTATCCTCAAAAACTGGAACATTAACTGAATTACGTTTCCAACATATTGATGATATTAAAATCCCTTAATTTTGTTCAACATGATTTACTTATAAGATGTTTCAGAAATATGTTTTCTAAAGTATTTAAACATTGCAATTCTGGTATATTGCCTAATAATGCCAAATTTATCCTAAAAAAACTGGAACATAAGCTGAATTACTTTTCTAACACAGTGATGACATTAAAATCCCTTAATTTCGTTCAATTTAATTTACTTAGATGTTTTAGAAATGTTTTTTTAGCCGACCCCACTTAGTGGGATAAGACTTGGTTGTTGTTGTTGTTTTAGAAATGTTTTTTTAGGGATTTAGACTCTGCAAATTCTATTCTATTGAAACTGATCTTATAATTTGGTCCTTTGGAATGGTTTGTGACAGCATTCAGAATTATTTTGGACAGTTCACAAACAACTTGAACTGGAATCTACCAAGCTGTTCTAGTTTATGTTTAGTACAGCTTGATTATGAGTTGATTTGACTGACTTTATATACATGCTCGTCTTTACACAACATTTGGATTGACCTATATTTTAAGTCACTGCTGGAATATCAGATTTATTGTATGATAATTTTTTATACTGAAATGTTAGTTAAGGCAAATTTGTAGTCAAATACGAGTTTTTATTTTGTATTCACTATTAATATATTAATATGATAATTACTTAAGGCATATTAGTTATCATATATGAGTTTCTATCATGCATCAGCTGGAAGATTATTAACTTTAATAATCATATGCTACCGACATGATTTGGTACCATATAAAACATTTGTCTTCCTCACAAATACCCCATTCTTGTACCAAAAGAAACATTCTTTTTATTCAGAGTTACTTGTTCTTGGAGGCAACACCGTCTAGAACCTAGAATAATAGTGTTACTCTGCATCGATATTTGTAAAAGTTGTGGTTGGTATCAGTTTAATTTATGAGGAACAATGTTCATTGAGTTTTAACAGGTAAGTTAGTTGTGGTAACTGTTAACAATTGCCATGTTGGCTGTTAAGAACTAGTATTCTAGCACTCATACGGTCATACCAGATTCTGGTCTTTGACATTCATCCATGTCAGCTATTATTAAAATTTACAAACTCAATTCATTCAAATATAGCTTTGCATAAAACTCAATGGAGGAAAAGATTTATGTACCTATCCCAAATAATTGGTATTAACATGCCTTGATGATTGTTACATGACAATTGATTCAACTAGGTTATATGGATGTCTTAGAAGATGAGTATCAGCAAAACAATTACTTTACATGCTAAGCAGTTTAAGTTGGTGGCAGACCATTCTGTCTTGTAGCAGTGCTCTCACACACATGCAGTTGGTGGTAATGTGGTTATTGGTTGGATTTTGGGACATTAAAGTTTGATCAACACTTGCAGCCAAACAAAATTTGGATTATCAGATTCACAAACACGGACATTCTTCAAGTTTTTCTTTTTATTATCACAGGAGAATTTGCCTTTTTGACATTATGGTGCAACATTGCAACTCGTGGGTCTTGGGATCTTGGCTATCCTAAGATACTTTTTTGCCTGTCTTTTGGTTGATTATTCAGTGAGAAAATTCTCTGCATGTTCCACTGCAGCAATTTGTTGCCTCTAGCAGCAGGAATACCAATTCCTCATTTTTTTGAACTATATGTAATTTTTTTCTTGTATTTTGATTCATAACATTCATGTTTTCCTTGATCAGTTATTGTTGAGAAGTGGTCGGACTCCAGCAGAAGCTCTTATGATTCTTGTTCCTGAGGCATATAAGAATCATCCAACATTGACCATAAAATACCCAGAGGTGATTTTTTGCGCAAACTATATCATCAGGAAACATTCGCGAGTTTGTTCCTTCTTTGGTTTCAGCATGAATGCCTCTCTTTGAATAAAATGGTTTTCTGCTTTTGTTTCTTCCTTTTTTGCATCCTTTTCTAAAATAAAATAGTTTATTCTCATGTTAGGTTGTTAATTTTTATGACTACTACAAGGGACAAATGGAAGCTTGGGATGGACCTGCATTACTTTTATTCAGGTATCATTTATCAACTTTTCATTGTTGTAGGCATAAACATTCTAAATGTGTCTTTTTGACTCCATTAATGGTTTTGAAGTTATTTCCTGCCTAGTTAGGGCTGAACTCTTTTTCATGTATGCATACATTACATGGAAAGTGCAGGTGTAATTTTTTTATTTCTTGATCAATTTGTTTTCAGAAGTTTGTATCCATCTTGCTTAAATATTCCTCAACTATGTTTGTCTCTCTCCATCATTAGTTCCTCTATGTTAGCAAGCTAACCTAATGAGTTGACATCCTATCAGCTGGCCAAACACTAGTAGTCTTTTAGCATATTAGTATTGCTTAAGTTTTATATTAGAATTTTGATTGGCATATCAAGGTTGTATCATATTGGTCGTTCTAGTAACCCACTAGTTTTGAAAGAGTTTGGTGTGTGCGCATGTACTGCTATTTAGAGTCTAGGAGTGATTTAGATGATTATGGGACAAAGTTATTCTTTGAGTAGCAACTGCTTGACAAATTCTTTGGAATTGTTCTTGTTACAGTGCACCCATATGCATCAACCAGGAGTTTTACAGATGAAAACAAATTTGTTTAGTAGTGAATTAGGTAATTTACCTAGAATTTCCAAAACCTTAGCTATAATCATTATGTATATGTTATGTTCCACGAACCTCTTGATTCTTTAGAAAAACAGATATCTGCTCTATAAACCTTTTCTTTGAAAAAAATGTCACTGTGATCAAGAATATCTTCCTAAGCACTCTTATTGATATTTTCCACCCTAAATTAAGTGCTTATTTTAATTGCCATAGTGATGGAACAACTGTTGGAGCTTGTCTGGATCGAAATGGTCTTCGACCTGCTCGATATTGGAGAACAGTGGATGACATGGTTTATGTTGCATCTGAGGTACCTGATATTTAATTCAAGAAGGATGAGTTTTTATGATACAATGTGTTTGTAATTTGCATTGTCACCATTAATATATCTATCATGTGGATCTTGAGAAGATAATAAATTGAGTCAATACAGACAATTATGAAGACCAGAAGCACTATACAATTAGTAATAATTCAGCTATTTGTTCTAGAAAAGTTTCATTTGATGAAGTGGACTTCAAATAATGGTGTAACACAAGGGAAATTGAGGTTGTCTCTCATCTTACTTCACAACAATTTCATTTGTCACTTAGGTCTATAGCATAGTTTAAAAAGGTAGTCCATGTGGAGGCATATGCAGCCATGTATATTCTTCATCATGTCACATGCCTGCATATGTATATATGGCAATGTTTTTGTTTCAGCTTCAGTTGATTCATCATTTTATTTTTCTTATTGGTTCAATTGAATTTTAATCTATTCAAGAATAAACATGAGAACACGATGAATTTAGTATATCTTTAGTTTACTACATATAGCTGGGTTTTGCAAATTGAAGTAACAACCTGCACATTCTTGGGCAACATAAGTGAAAGCATAGTATGCCATGTGGGATTTTCTTTGCTGGATGATGGAATTTTGTTTTCGAGTGTACGTACATTTGTGAATATATAAACAGACATGTCTCATCTTCCATGTTTATGTTGAAGATAGAATTCAAAGAGATTCATAAAATAAGAAAACAAAAGAAGCCAACAAGATAACCTATCCAACCAGGTCCTATTTGATCATGGGTTCTGATCTTATTAGGAATTTTTAATATTTTCTTAACATGGCATGCATCTTTTTTCATGCAGAAATAGGCAATATCTAATTTGTAAGATGTAAAATAATAAGACAGGATGTAGAAAGACTAAAAAAAAATTAAAAGGAAAACTGGAGGCTACAAAAGACAAAATGGTGCACGTAGGGAAAGTGCAACAGTCATAGATGAAGTCTAGATACTATAAGGAATTAAGTTCGTGATGGGTCCTTGGGCTAGAAGATAGAAGCTGGAAGATAGTGTAGTTTATATCTAGCCAGATCCTCCTCGTGAATAACTTGACAAAAGAAAGTTGCCATAGCTAGTGGGCTGTGGCTGTGCATCCTGTTCATAATCTTTCCAGTTGGTGAATGTAGTGGGTGGAATTTGATGTGTGAGTTTAAGTTGAGTTTAAACGCATAGAATTTGTAGCAAGTGTTTAGAATACCAGTCTCATTTCAATCTCAGTGAGTTGTAGGATTGGTACTTACTGGGTACTGGATTAGTCTGACTGTATTGACAATAGACATAGAAATGGATCAAAGGCAATCATTTTGTAGGATACATCTGTGAGGTGTGGTGCTTGCTCGTAGTAGCAATATAGAAAATGTTGTATACTGTAGTCCACTAACGATCCTTGTCTATTTGATAAATATTGGCCATACTAGGAGGTGGGAACCAATATTTCAAACCCTAGTGCTGATTTAACTCCAGAATGGATGTCCTTAGTTTTCTGGCCTGACTTATCAAAAAGCACATCAGTAGAAATTTGAAGCCCCATAGCAAGACAAGCGCATCATTGTGGGTAATGGTTGACTTGAGCATATTGGCATTTCTAAATTGAATTAGCCAATAGAACACTAATGCCCTTTCCAAAGGATGAAGGTGAATATGAAGACCTATCTGTGATACAGTTAACCAATCCAGTCAACGCATGTTTTTGCAGGCCTTGTGGTCATCTGGGTAATTGTTTGCTTGAAAACTTCAAAGTATGTTTTGTTTATCGTTGTTGCTGCTAACTGTTTGCAGGTTGGTGTTCTTCCAATGGATGAGTCAAAGGTTATAACAAAAGGCCGACTAGGTCCAGGAATGATGATAACTGTAGATCTACAGAGTGGTGAGGTGAGTACGCCTTTTCGTTCATTTCTTATAGCTAGAGTATGTTATAAAAGAAATTAATATCCTTTTATGATTATAGTTGAACACATGCAATCGGATTTGTTATCATATGCCTATTTATTTGGGCAAGTCTATTCTGATTTAACAAGAAAAACTAATGTAATTAGAAACTGTATGTACATAACTAGAGCTGAGTTTCACTGAAATTTTGTGACTGGCTTTCAAATTGCAAGACTAGTGCCACACGGTATCAACTTGTTCTGATCAGTACCAGTTAATGGTCTCAGTAGGATGTTAATTGATTAGTATTCAATTTTGAGATTAGGTTACTTTAATTTGTCTAGTTGGTAACCAAGTTTAATTGTTTTAATAAGTGTTGTTTAGGAATGGAATTATAAATGGGTTTTATTTGAAATGACATTGCAAACAGAACAGCAATACAAACATTGGGCATCTATTTAGAAATTATTGGGAGCTTTGTATACATTGCCATTTTCTTCACCATCTTCATGCCATGTTGGTCTAAAGAACTATTTTGGAACTGTTACATTGGTCTTATTTTTCTACAAAATTTGATGTGAGGCTATATCATTAGTAATATTTGCACAATCAAATTACTTTTTATTTCTCAAATAGAATTTTCTGTTGTCTTCTTTTACCTCTTCTACTTTCAACTTTAATGACTCACCTTGTCTACCTATAGAATCTATTGATTCCTTTCAAAATGTAGATATCATCTCAATATTTTTTTATATGAGTTGTTTCCTACCTATTCGTCAGGCACACCACAATTTCAACAAATTTTCCTGGTCTAAAGGTCACATGACAATCACACAAGTCTTGAAAAGCTTCTCCCATTTCAACCATCCATTTTATTGTGAATGTTTCTTTTTTGAATGGTAGATTCAACTCTATCACTCTTATAGAAATCTCATGTCTATCCATGTTAACTAGTCCTTTGATTCTTTCTTATTAGTAAAAGTCTGTTTCATTATTATTCAGTTTTTATTATTCTGGCGTGACATTGCTTGGATGCATTCCTAATTTCAACTCCAATTATTATTGCTAGAGCATACATGTTAAGTGACAATACCTTTAGTTGTAACCGCTAATTTTGAAAACCTAGGGCAATCAACCAACATTTTTTGCTGAAATAAGTGGTAACGAGGGGTCATAGTAAAATACAATGTAAGAATTAAAAAAATCTGAATGCATTTGAGGAATCCAATAGTCATATGAGTACTAAGAACATTCCTCATGGAGTACTAAGAGCACTCCTCGTATGAGTACTAAGAGCACTCCTACCATGATCTACTATTTTGTCTAGCCAATCAGAGTGTGTTTGGAGTTTGGACCAGGTTGGGTTTCCTTGCACACTCCCACCGGTGATCAAAGAAGTGGTACCAGGTGCCTGCTCTAACATGGGGATGTCTACTGAACAACCAGATATTTGAAACAGTTTTCCATCCAGCACACTGCTTCCACCAAATAATGTGCATACTGGAATACTCATGAGGATTACTTGATGAGCGAACTATGTGCAATGTTGTCCATAGCCTCAACTTCAGTCATCAGACACACTACTATGTGTCAACATTATGTTGGTTACTCAGTATGAGATAACAGCGGTAATCATTGTTTTCAACATTAATCACACAATTGATATCATCTAGTTATATGATTTCAACTATACAGTGATAATAATAATAATAATTTAAAATTGCATGTGTAAAACTAAACATCAGCAATATCTCTAGTATCTTGATGATGATGACTGAACCATAAAAAAATCTAAAAACATATAATATGAATGAAGAAAGCATCAGGAGTTTCAGAGGGAGGAGACTGCTGCAAATCAAGTGGTGTTTGAAACAAGTTGCATGGATTTTTAAATATTAGAGGAAGAGGGATAGGATCCTATGTTCAATTGCAGTACTTCACTAGAATGGAATCACATCTTTGATCCAAGCATAATTAGTTGTCACTTATCACTCTCATTTGCACAGCTCAATGCAGTTCAGTTTTAGGCCAATCCACAATATAAATGAATCATTTTTAAAAGGGAAAGTCTTATTTCAGATATATCAATCCAAATTGATCTCCTTCATTGCCTCAGCATTTCACCTTTCATCAGCTAGCATCATTTAGCTTAGATAAATTCATTAAAACTATGAATTAAAATTTTAGATCAAACTGAAGCTCAATACATTTCAATTAGACTGGTCTTGTTAAATTCCTAGTCATACTAAATTACCTATTTTTCTGTTTTTTTTTATTATGGGTGACTAAGTTTTGTGACCAAATAGTTGAATTGTGTTACATTTTAGCTTCTTCCAACTTGTAATTCATGTTTTTATTGTTATTCTTGTTTATTACTTTTTTAGGTTTTTGAGAATACTGATGTTAAGAAGAAAGTTGCTTCAGCTCACCCTTATGGTGACTGGTTACGTGAAAAAATGCGCAATATGAAACCAGGGAACTTCCTTTCATCTGTTATTATGGATAATGAAACAACCTTGAGGCATCAGCAGTAAGGATCTATCACCTTTTACCTAAGTTTCTGTTATGCATCAGGTTTATGGACTTCATAATGTAAGCCTTGGAAGTGTTAGTTATTGAAATTCTGGCATAGTTTAACAAAATCAGAATGTTTGCTCTTTTAACTTTTGCCTTGTGTTGCAGCATTTCTAGCAACCACCCAACTTAGTTGTAGTAACTTGACATTGCCTCTCAGCTGCATGTTTTATATTCATCGAGATGATTGTCCTTAATGATTTCCAAGGTTTTCCTGTTATAAAGTACAGATTGTGGAATTTTTTATTCGGATTTGTGCAAGGTTTAAAATATTTTCTGGTGCAAAATTTTGATTATTGACTGAAATATTATAGGTTTAAAACCTTGTCATGCCAACACTTAGCACACTGTGGCATTCTTCAAAGTGTACTGAGATCAACTTAAAGGAGCTGCAAGCCTATATTCTTTCCACTTAGCTTGCTTTCCTCAAAATATAACCTTATCACAATTAAAAAGTCTATTTAATTAAAATTTTAGAGCATCAAGTGCAAACATGTAATAAGCGTTTTGACTAATGATATTACTGTATTAATAACAACATGAGCATTGTGTATTCGATGAAAGCATGAGCTTTTGAAAATCCTAGTGAGATCAACCATAATTTTTTAAGATTTAGATTAGATAATGCTCTTAGAACATTTCATATTAAAATTGGTTTCTCGATATGTCTATAAATATATCCCGGTTAATTATTGGGAATGAGACTTGAATTAACACAATTAAATCTAAAAATAGACACATACAAAATATGAACTCTTCTCAATTTCTTCTAATTTTAGCGTCACTCCTTTGTTGCTAGTAGTGCTTCTCCTCTCCCCTGGCCCTTTCCTATTCTTTTTAGTGCAGCTAGATCATGTTTGTTAGAATTCCATTATGGTTGGTATGATGGTTTTACTTGTAGCGTTGGACCAATATACATGGTAATATGGTAAAACATTATCGCTGTTAACATTATAACATAATTAAACCAAAAACACTGAACATTTATTGAAACAAATTGTTGAAGCCAGAGTGCTTCATGTCCTTAGTCCCTCATGATCTAGCATTATGGTTGGATGCATGATTTTAAATGTTGTTTGCTATCAATCAGCTTGACTGAAGTGATGTTAATACTAAGATGTGTAAATGCACCTGTGCTACTCATGCTGGCAAGATTTTCATCATTCGCAACCAAGACAAAACATGTCTGAACCGGTTTCAGACCAGGGTTTTGATGGTACTTACCAAGAATGTGCTTTCTCGGTTAGTATAGTTTGGAACTAGCTGTTGCTGCACCCATAATTCATCCTTTGATTTGATTCCTTCGGGTGATCCAAGGTTGAAACACTAAAAGGAGAGTGGATGAGAAGAGAGAGTGGGGAAGAGACAATAAGATTCTATTCATGATTCATGCCTCAATTTCATCTACTGTTCATGAAAAATTGAAGAGAGAGTGGAAGGGATAAGGATATGCATGAATCGGAGCACTTTTGTTGCAAAGAAATTGAGATGAATCCTTCAGTTTTAATTGAGACAATCCAAGTCTAAGATATATTTATGTGCATACATGGAGAAATGATTTCCTATATCCTATGTTTTAGGACCATTATTTAATATGAATCTACATATATGGAGAAATGAATTCCTATATCCTATGTCTTAGGACCATTATTTAATATGAACCTTAGAAAATATTGGGATTAATCCCACTAGGTTACTACAAGAACTGATCCTTCCATCTAATACTCAATACTCATATTGGTATTAGGAAGCTATAATCATTACTCAAGATGCTTGTTATATTTTTGATAACTTATTGCTTCAAAATAATCCAATTAATTTTATAATTAGTATAGGCTTAAAAGGTATAAGTGATGGGGATTATAGGGTTAAAATTGGGTTGATCTCAGAATGCTTTGAAGTGCATTGAGAGTCATCTCAGCACTGTACTAAAGTTGTTTTCAGTTGAAAGACTAAAAGTTTAGCATGAAATAGTTTTTAAACCTTGAAATGATATGTAATAAATTCAACTGAGGATGAATAGCTCCATTGTGAAATCAAATTGGATAAGGATAAATTTGTTAAAATTGGATGGTTAGCATAGATTTTGTTAAAACTAGTAACATTTTGTAACTGACTGTACTAGTTATTAACTAATTTATGTAGATTCTAATGTATGTGAGATCCATGATATCAAATATGATTTATAATCTCGTTCCACACTGAGATTTGGGTGCCAACAAGATGGCTTATGTACCTATTGATGTAGCTCAAAGCTGTGTTGGTTCCAGTCATTTATTAGGATGATTTTCTCCCTGTTTGAGCAGTACTGAATGATATTTTGAACTATGGTATCAAGTTATTAAAAATCCATTTTCTTGCACAGCAATTCTCTGGGTTTTATTTTATTTTATTAATTTTGAATATTTTCATCTTTTGTTCTAATATAAATATTTCCATAGGAAATTATGGATCTATGATATAATTCTGATAGATGATGATTATGGTAAGAGATATTATATTTGTTTTTTATTTTCAAAATGTTGTTCCTTGCTTTCTGTTTGGATTAGGGCATTTGGCTATTCAAGTGAAGATGTCCAAATGGTCATTGAAACAATGGCTTCACAAGGAAAGGAGCCAACATTTTGCATGGGAGATGACATTCCATTGGCAGTATTATCTCGGAAGCCACATATGCTTTTTGACTCTTTCAAACAACGCTTTGCTCAGGTTGGTTGGTCTAAGTTGTAAGTTTGGTGTAAATGTGATGTGATTATCTTTCTTATTTGGGAAATTAGGTATAAGGTAGCAAGTTACTCATGCATCTGCAACATGGCATTTTATTCTATTAGGTAATCACATACCTTTAACTTGAGAAATCTTTAAAATCTTTTGAACTTTTATTTACTGAAAATTGGATTATTTATCGCTTTAAATCATTTTAAAAACCCAAAGTTTACACCACAAATCGATTTCTTTCATTTTTGATCCTTTTAGATCAGATATATTGTTATGGTTAAATATTTTCTTTCGTGAGATTTAAGTTATTTTCAGGGATATTATATGGAGGAATTAGATTCTAGATACTGCGTTGTACTCCTTTCTTAGAAAAATTTAATATTGTTCAATATTATTAATTTATTATTTCTCTTAGAGAAGTTGCTTTATATTTATACTGATAGAAACCTTGTCTTATCTTTTCATTGTAACTATGCAAATTGAGATAAGACCCTCATTCACAGTCAACTTCTCTTTGCACTAAAATAGTTAGAAAATTATTGTGAGATCCAAGTTGGGTCCCTTTTGGAGAGTTGTGGACCAATAAAAGGGATTTGTAAATGTCAAGGGTTCAAGGCAACTGATCTATTAATTTTCTAGGATCAACTGTTGACCAAATACTCAATAATTTGCTGATGTAATCCTATGAACCCCTTAATTTCTCCACGATCTACATATGAGACTAAATAAGTGCCATAAGCTATGATGCTTCAACTTAGGCTGCTTCGGTTTATGTATTTTATATCTAGGTATAGGTTCTATTTGGTGCTTTTTTATTAGTTTTAGCTAGTTTCATAAATGAATTAGTATGTTTAATCAGAAATTAGAAACTTCTGCATAAAATTCAGACTAATGAGGCTGTGAGTCTTCTCATTCATGTTCTTCTGTTTTACACATTTGTAAATTTTGAGCTATGTAATACTCATATTGCCGATTTTTGAGATGGATGACATTTGGTCCTTGGGTACTAAATTACTTAAGTTTCCAAATAGACATTGTTTCAAACTTAATTAAGCCTGCAAACAGTCTTTTTTAATGAACATTTTATATTAGGAATTTCAGCACAGCTCTCAACAAATTGTTTCCATATTCATCTATAGTTCACTAGTCCTCTGTGTAAAGTGTAAACATTGATCTTGAAGTTCCATCCGCTGCATGCTTTCTAAACATGATTAGATGCTAGCTTATGCTTAACATTCTTCTTTTCTTCAACACCTAAAATATATTATGCACTCTCACAAACAAGCTTTGTAAGCTGTTTTATGCCATCTAAAATGGTGACTATCCTTCTACATTCATATAGTCTCCAGAATACTTGCATCATTTCCATTGTCCATATGTTGAATTTCTGTCATCTGAACTCCTATCACCACAAATTCAGATGATTGTTTTGTTTTGACTAGTTCAGTTTGATGTGTCTTCATTTCTGTTTTCTTCTTCATGCATTGACTTCAAATTTATGTTGATTCAGAAGCTGTTTTTTCCTTCTTTGTATGTTGCTGATCATGGCCGTCTCCACAGGTCACAAATCCTGCAATTGATCCACTTAGAGAAGGCCTAGTGATGTCTCTTGAGGTCAATCTTGGCAAGCGTAGGAACATTTTAGAAGTTGGTCCAGAAAATGCATCTCAGGTCTGTGTTATTGATTCATCTTTTGTAAACTTTGTAAGCTATTTGGAATTTATTAATACCTCTTTTCCCAGGTTATTCTGTCAAATCCTGTTCTGAATGAAGGAGAACTTGATTCACTGATGAAGGACCCAAACTTAAAAGCTCAAGTATTGTCCACATATTTTGATATTCGAAAGGGTTTGGATGGTTCATTGGAGAAAACATTACAGAAGCTCTGTGAAGAAGCTGATGAAGCAGTTCGGGATGGTTGCCAACTTCTTGTTCTTTCTGACCGTTCAGAGGAGCTGGTGAGCATTTGGCTACTGCAGCTTTCTGCTTTGTTAACATGTCTTAGGTTATTACATTAATTCTTTCAACAAACAAACATTAAATAAAATGTTTTATTGTATCTTATTTTTTCAATATCTAAAGATGTTCTATATCTTTGATCTCATGTGTTCCTAGTCGTACGAAAATGAATTGGATAAGTGCGGAGGTAAATTTGCTAAACCATTCTCTTGGAGACAACAGGAGCAACAAACTTAGTAGGTTACTCCATGTGACCTCCACCTCCAGCTTACCATAGAAGAAAACATTCTTGATACTTAATTGATGTAGATTCCACTAAAATACAACTGCTATTGTAAGGAAGAAGCAAACTAATGCAAGCTTAGTCACTAGTGACAATGTGGTCCATCCCATAGATGTGTTTTCCTTCACCACTTATTGAGCCTCAAATTTGTCAATAGAGCCATCATAAGATATCTTAGTACACACCCATTTGAAGACAACAGTAGACTTTCCAAAGGAAGGAGTGCCAAGGTTCTTGTATTCTTATAATGTAATGTAGTCATCTTGTTTGCTATTGTCTGTCTTGACTTTGAATAAAATAGAGCTTCTGGGATAGTCTGAGGAATCATTACAGAATCTAAAGCATAGATAAAAGAATACTGTGGATACAAGCCAGCATAATAGATGTAACTGTAAAGAGGACGTGTAATTGTTGCACTTTCAGCTACTCTTTGGGAAATAGGAAGGTCAATGTCTGAGGTAGTATCCAGATCCAAAGAAGTTTATGGTTGGGCAGTGGAGTCTGCCAAAACAGCTACAACTTGCTCAGTACGTGGTTGTTGTTGTATGTCTATACTGGTTGAGTCTCTGGTATCATTTGCTCTGTAGTAAAGGATGGTTGAATAGATGAAGCACACATAAAAGAAGATGGTGGAATATACTAAGTACTAGGCATAGGAAGCACCTGAGCTTGTCTCAGGTATGGTAGGAGGGATGAAGCATATTAGCTGAAACAAGAGTTCGATGTTAACTTACGATAATAACAAAAATAGTCTTTCTCATATCTAGATCACCCAAGTAAAATACAGAATAGATTGGGGTGAAATAACATCATCCCAAAACTGCAAGTGAACGCAGCAACAAGGTTCTGTCTCAATTGAATGCCCACTCTTCCTTTTTACATTACCATCCTATTACCCGTATGGAAGCAAGATGACTGATGAAGATACCCAACTAGAGAAGAAAGATTGAAAGACACTAGCGAAGTATTATTTGGCATTGTCATTTCTAAGTACAGTAGCAGTGATTCCAAATTAAACACAACGGAGAAAGCTTCAAAACTTTCTTCTTTTTCACAAAGGTCATGCATGACTAATCAACAACAAAAGTTCTAAAGTACTTAAACTTCAAGTTTTGAAGGGATGGCTAGGTCCCAAGCATCAATATGGACAAAGAAAAAGGTGCAAAAGTATGGACATGGACATTGTAGAAGTGACAATCAGACACGCTCTTCTAATTGACACTGCACGCATTCAAGAACTTGTTGATTGAGCAAATTAGGAATTATCTTTTGGAAGTTTTTTTTAATCAAATATGAGACCATAGCATAAATGTAATTTATTTTGTGTCTAACACAGCATTCTGAAACTGTTATTTGCCATTAACCTTTCCTTTTTCTTTGCTTTATATTTTGAATAGATACCTACTCGTCCTGCCATTCCTATACTGTTAGCTGTCGGTGCTGTCCACCAACATCTGATTCAAAATGGGTTGAGGATGTCAGCCTCAATTGTTGCTGATACTGCTCAATGTTTTAGCACCCATCATTTTGCATGTCTAGTTGGATATGGAGCTAGGTATGATTCATCTTGGTAGTCATGTATATTGTTCTTGTCTAAAAATTCATACTTACAATCTGTTCTGCTACCCGGATTGTTCAGTTTGTTAAGTTATTTCAATGAGGCATGCATTCATTTTATACCACTTGAAGTCTGTGAGCTAGAAATCAATGAACATCATGATGAATATCCATATGTGAGCCAATTACATGCTGTCCCACTATATCTTCCCTTTGGCCAGTCTTACCCACACAGCAGGCTGCACCAATCTGAGGATTTGTTAGCTGTAGATTGTTTTAGGCATGGAGCCACTATTATCATTATAAACCATAAGTTTTTGGGTCTATTCATTGACGAGTATATTGATAATTGGACTTGATCAGATTCTCAATTGTATTTCCTACTGCCTGCAGTTTGGTAATCTTTGATGGACTCTCATTAATTGCTGATCATACATTCTAATTTTTTACTTCACGCATAATTTTCAGTCAATACAATCCAAATTTTAGTAGGAAGTGGGGCATATAACAGTGTCTCGATTGTTCAATGCATGCATATACAACAATTTTCACATTGAAGTTACACAAGTCTGATGGGAGTAATATTAAATGACTAACTACTCATTCAAACCAAACCATTTTTGTATTTACTATTTGATACTCCTTTTTATTGGAATGAGTTAAAACATTTTGACAATTTCTTGTGGGAGATAAAGAAAAATAATTTAGCTTTTAAGGGTTTATCCTTTGTAGTAATCATATCTCTCAGATTATGACGATAACTTGGGATATCAACATGATGATCTCTCAAGGTGGTTTTGTATTATTGAACCATAGCAATTTTGTAGCTTACTGTACTTGTTGAAAATATATGGGATGATGTGATTAAAAATGAAAAATCTATTAATGAAGTTGTGGTGTACTGTTATTGTGTCCTACCGTCGTCATGAAGTTTGTCCTAACTATTTGATGTTGCTAAATAAACCTTATCCCTCCATTGACCACTATGCAAGGCTATGTTAGAAAATTTCAAATTCCTAGGTTTAACAACAAAAGTTGTACCAACTAGATCATTTTTCATTGTTGTTTCATAAAGTTGTAAATTCTGGGTATCAAGTTGATAACATTATAAATGTGCTTCTCAGTGCGATATGCCCCTATTTGGCACTAGAGACATGTCGCCAATGGAGACTCAGTACCAAAGTTGTTAACTTGATGCGAACTGGAAAGATGCCCACAGTGACAATAGAGCAAGCACAAAGGAATTTCTGCAAGGTACACATTTATTGCAGCTGTCATATTTATTGGGTTAGTGTAAGTTCATTTTGGACCACATTAGCTTGGTCAATGGATATAATACGTCTGTGAATTCTCAAGTATCTTTCTTTAAGAATCCTGATTATAGCATTTGAATCAGGTATTGAACTTTGCAAGTTTACATGTTAATTTGAATGATACATTTACACTCAGGGATATCTATGGTTTGTAATAAAGTTTGTCAAAACTTCCATAAAGCCTAAACTCGTCATATCCTGTAATGTTGTCAAGACAACCCAATATTCACAAGTTGCAATATTCTTGAATACCTAGGCATTGCAAACCTTTGTTCGATCAAATAACTTTGGGCTGCCCATTTTGGAATATGAATACAAACTATAGTTAAATGTTACCACAAGTTCTGCATCAAATTATTTCCAGGTTATGCAATTGGGTGAGTGCTCATCTCTTACATTTGAACTATTATTAAAAGGCTCTATTGGTATTAGTATCTTGATTGTGCTTATTGGAGAACTAATTATTGTCTTGTTACAATCATCTAGGGTAAATCTACAAATAGATCGACAGTTCACGTATACACAACCTTGATCTGCACAATTAGTACCCGTGTCAAATAAGACAGTAATTAATTATCTCAGTAACAATTTGTTTTTTAAAAATAACTTCTATCAAGTACCTGCAATGTGTCTCAAGAATCTAGCATAACAAATTTGATATATACACTTCCGACATTGGAGGATAGTATGTTTAGTATTTCACTCTAGAACCAAGCCTAGTTGACTTGTTGGAACAAAATTGTTTTGGTGCTGATCAATTCACCTTGTGTCAGTACTGTAACAGTTGTTGTCAATCAACACTTATTATAAAAATATGATTATGGTGCAGTGGGGAAGGGGCAAGAATAAGAGTAAGAGGAAAGGCAAAGAAGAAGATTAGGAAGACTTGGCTGCTACTTAAACAATACACAAACCAGACACAGACTTCCTGATGCCCTCAAAAAAATCTTCCTTTGATAAAAACAAATCAATACAATTTAATAAATAGGTATGTAAAATTCAATTTGACATTTTTTATTCTTTTTAGCTAACTCAGTATAGTTTTCACGGCCTTTAAAAGACCAGATTATTGTGAGGCTTAAAAGAGGCTCCTTTCTATTGTTTTATTCATTTAATAGTCAATAAATATTTTAGCACTACAATACTCTTCTCTCTTGCATGAGATCATAGATCAAGGCACTCAACTGTGTGAGCTGACTAAGACTAGCAATACTAGGACTTGACAAAACCCTTTGCTGTACCCATGGCATGGGGGCAATTGAGAAAAATGAGCCTGTTGGTTTCATTGGACGAATTGAGCAGATGAACAATGGAAGTGAGGGATGGAAGTAGACAGGGAAGAGAAAAAATGTTAAGGAAGAAAAGGGGAAGAAGTAGCGAAGGCTTACCCTTGTTTCCATATCTCCAAGGAAGAAGATTCATGATGATTGCCGCCTGAACTTAAGAATGTCAGAGGGGATTTGGCGGAGATCTTTTTCTCACAAAAGAAGGGCAGAACATCTACTGCTTGGACATGCCAAAGATGACAAGCTCGCATATAAAGCAATTAGAAGAGGAGAGTTTGCAAGGGGAGGGAATTACAATATTGATAAAAGAATGAGACAAGATCTTCAGTAAAGGCATACTTCTAGGTCAAGGTTGTAACGACCAAGATCCAACCTAGGAATAGATCACAGTGTAGGATTGAATTATCCTAAAATTTTTTGTTAAAACATTTTTGAAGTATGATCGACAAGTTAGGACATGTATTAGCTTTGGATATATAATATTAATATGAAAATTTTAAACAGTTCATTCTAATAGATGAAGTATGATTCAAATTATTGATATACTATATGTATTCAAAATACAATATAATTCTTAAGGTGTTCCATCTATATATAGCAAGTAGCAGCTTCTATAAGATAATTTATGATTAAAATTGATGGCATTGCCAATAGTTAAAACATATTCTTTTTATCTAGTCTAGGTAGTTGGGACTGAGATCCTGCCTTGGAACAATTAGGACAAGTTGGATCAGGAATGTAACATCCTAACTCAATAGAAATCTTATTTTGGTTTTGGAATCTAGATATTGTCTTAATGAAATACCATACCTAGATATCTAAAACTCTTACTTTGTATGAATTTCATGGCCACCCATTTGAAATTATTTTCTCAAATCTTTTCTTTTTACACGTTTCATATATGCAAATTTATTTCTACATGAAACCAGTTTGAGGAATATCATGCTAAATTTGTTTGTTTATCTAGTTATCCTTAACATGGAAGCTTTTAGAATGGATCAATCTACATTTTTTTACTTTGTTGATATTCCTCATTGAATATGCACTGCAATTTATCGTCCAATTTTAGATTATGTTGTCTATATCTATGGAATATTATAAATTGAGATATTTCGTTTGGTACTTTTCCATCTCTTTTTGGGCTAATTGTAATGGTTATCAATTCGAAAATTTTCCAGGCTGTTCAATCTGGACTTCTCAAAATATTGTCAAAGATGGGAATCTCATTGCTATCCAGGTATGTGCAAAAGAAGATGGATGATGCATGCAGATTAGAATCTGAAATGGAAATGTTATATAATGATCTTTTCTTACCCAATTGTCTTTGGTTGGTTCCTCTCAAACCAGTTATTGTGGGGCACAGATATTTGAGATATATGGACTTGATCAGGACGTTGTTGATGTTGCATTTTGTGGAAGTGTGTCAAAGATAGGAGGATTAACTCTTGATGAGGTCAGACGCTTCAAAGAAGGCATCTCTATATCTTGTTATGTTAAACAAGTATCAAGTGTCTCTATCTTAGACACCTTTTCGCCTATACTATTTTCATGGAAAGGTTAAATTGTTCTCATGAAAACAGTGAAGTGTCTGAAAAACCACATAAATTAGATATGGTAACTTGGTCTGTCTTGGCAGATAGAAATTATGAGATAGTATGCAAGAAGGCTATGAATTGATTATTTTTTGCTTGGTGTATATGTTGATTCCAGTGATGTGTGAAAAATAATTTGGTTAGCATTTTGACATGTAATTTTACCCTTAGTAACTATTTACTTCAAATTTTTAAGCACGCATCAGACTTGATGGCTTCCTTGTTCATTTTCCTTTCTTCTAGTACAGCCTTTTGAACTGGCACAATTTTGTTAACATCGATAACAAAATACACTCTCAAGTCAACTCTAACATTATGTAGTATGAATACATTATTATAGTATGGATATATCATAATAGTCATGTTAATGAGTATAGTTTTAGTTCTACGTAGGATATTTGTTGGATATGTTGGCAAATTCCTGTTTGTGTCAGTGTCAATGTGATTCTCTTTTGATCATAATCATTGTTGAGGGAAAAATATGATTTCTACTTCCCAAGAACCTTATGTAGTTCTCCCTACTTTTATATTATTGATGCTATTATAAATAACCCTTAACTCTTACATATTTGTGCCAATCTCCGTTACTGCAGAGAGTAACTAGTTACAAATATATCCAATTGATCCATGGAACGAACACATGGAGAGAAGATAGATCCAACTTGAAATTTCTATGGAATGGTGCATGTAGAGAGAGGACTGATTTGGTTTGAGGTTCATGAAATGAAATTCACAAAGACATGAAGATTGATTCGACTTGAGGTGCAAGGAATGTTGTGCACGGAGAGAAGAAGATTGATCCATCTTGAGATCTCCATGGAATAGTACATGAAAAGAGTTGAAAGATCCATGGAATGATGCACGCGAAGAGCGAGAAGCGCATGTTGGCTTGGGAAATGTCAAATGACATGCTGAGAAATGGAAACTAATCCAATTTGTGAGCTCCATGGAGTAATTCATACAGAGAGAGGGGAGATCTGTTGAATGATGCAAATAGAGAAGAGCACGGTGGCTTGAGATTCATGGAATGAAACATGCAAAGCAATGCTAGAATTAATTTGTTGAACCAAATAGCAAACTGGGTTAAAAAGCTGAACCTTAATTGGGTTAGCAGTTGAATGGGCCAAATTAAGGCACCAGTGAGCTTGAGATTCTTTGAGCACCTGTTGACACAGCAGGAATCATATGTGCTGAATTGGAGATAGAAAAATCGGCTGACAGATATATAGCCACTGGAGAATGAAATGATGATGCAAATGAAGCAGTGATGCGGTGGAACTAGGTAATGAGCCTTAAGGTCATATGAAGGGTGAAGTGAGTCTAGGTGTCATTTGGTACTCATGCTAAGGACGACATTGTCTGGGAATCATGCAAATGACCTTGCATGAAGGAGGAAGATGTCACATGTTGCACATGGAGGAGGTTGGGGAAGACATACCATGTGTAGAGGCGGAGGGCTGGCACTCACATAAGGATGCATTGCTTGTGTGTGAATGTATGTGAAGGTTGGGGAAAATGTGTTGTGCTCGGACACAGAGTATTGACATGAAAGACTCATCACAAAGGACACAGAAGATTCACTGTGGTAGCCGATTTGGGCAGAAGGTTTGTGTTCATGGGAAGAGTGGTTATATGAAAACATGCTCATCTATTTCATATTATTCTTAATTCCAATCGAGAAGTTGAAAACTTGTTGTATGGGTCACATGATGGAGATAACCATAATACAGAATATGCTGCATAAATAGAAACTTGTATATGGTGCCTGACAGATTTTGATATTTGAAAACTTTCAGGTTAAAATGCAGAACAATCAACCATTAGGATGTAATTGGGTAAAATTTTGGTTGATTGAATAAAGTTTTATAACATTTTTATGTCAACTATATATTTCCTATTTTCTCATTCTAGTTTACATTAGGTCCCCCAACTAATAGAACATTTTCTAATCTGGTGGCATGCCCTTTGCACTTGGTACCAGTTGTTTTTTCCTTCTTTCTTGCACCTGAAATACTAATCTGTTTATTTGGCTTTAAATTTCCATTTTTCTTTTACTTTCTGATTTCCGAAGGAAAAGGGCCATAGTTATTGTTTGTAAAGACATCTTAATTATCTCTCTTTACTATGTTCTGATGTACATAGTTGGTCAAATCCTATTAGAGATAACTAATGTTTTTGTTGCTGGTAACTGTTTATCTTCAAAATAATTTGGCAGTAATATGTGCATGATATTTCTGACATTTCCATCAGAAGGTTATTCTTAGGTTTTTAAGAATGTGCTGAGTTACATATCATGTGTATGCATTATGTGTGAGAATGATTGCAACCTCATTTATTCTGGAAGTTTTGTTTTATTCTCTAATTTGTTCCTCATTTCATGGGAATATTTTTTTTGCTTCCTCTGACTGTCTTCTTTTCCATTTTCAAAGTTAGCAAGGGAAACATTGTCCTTCTGGGTGAAAGCATTCTCAGAGGATACAGCAAAGAGACTAGAAAATTTTGGATTCATTCAATTCAGACCTGGAGGTATAATTATATTCTTTTAATATCTAGACACAATACTGGAAAAATATGTAATACATTTACTAGTAATTTGATGATTGGATTATTTGGCAGATTGTCTCATTAGATAATCTGTATTGTCACCATATATTTGTGCATCAGCAAACACACCATATCTTTTATTCATTTGGTTGTCATTTGGCATGCCTCAGAAAATACATCTTTTAGTGGCTTACTAGTTTATTGTGGTTATTTTCTTGTATATTACTGAAAATGACTATTAATTCATTTAGGCTTCGTGGTTATCAATTATTCTATATGAGCACACTTTTGGATTTGCTGAAAGATGGTCTTGGCTGCTTCTCCTTTGAGATGTATATGCCGCTAAATGTTTTAAATCTGAATGATATCTTTGCATTTTTCTTTTACTCATCCAATGATTGTTATACTAGCATAATAGAGATATTCTTTATTGTTTGCCATGCCAGTATATATTTGTCAGCATAATAGAGAATCTAATCATTCAATCTACTGGCTGATGGTAAATGTATAATGATCATACCTGCTGATGTATATTCCTCTTGTTCAAAATCAGGTGAATACCATGGAAATAATCCAGAGATGTCAAAATTACTACACAAAGCAGTTCGTCAAAAGAGTGAAAATGCATATTCTATTTACCAACAGCACCTTGCAAATCGTCCTGTGAATGTGAGTTTGAAATTTACATTCATTTTGATGAATGCTTTATCTGTGACTTGAAGCAAGAAGCTAATTGGCAAAACCAACAAGTACTTCATAAGCATTGCTATTGAAAATTAGAACATACACCTATGCACTGCATGCCATACTGCATTTGTTGTTTCATGAAATAAGATCAAATATTCAGGTGTACATGTCAAAATAATACTTGTTATCTTAATATCATTCTGGTATTATAGGTGGATTACTTGGGATTGGTGTTAATTAAATAGTTGTATCCATGGTTTATCTTCTAGTTCTGGTATTGATTCTAGTCTAGACTTGATGTGTGCATTGAGTAGTGTACTGATCTATGCCTTCCAAACACAATGGTTCATACTACATAGAAGACCTATAGATATCTATTATTCAGAATTAAAACCGTGTTTATAAAAGCATGGCATATTTCAACTCTTTCTGTGTGCATCAGTGACAATGACTTCACTTTCTTAGGTTCTCCGTGATCTTCTTGAGCTTAAGAGTGATAGAGAATCTATACCAATTGGAAGAGTTGAATCCGCATCATCCATTGCTCAGCGTTTTTGCACTGGTGGAATGTCTCTTGGAGCTATTTCAAGGGAAACACATGAAGCAATTGCAATCGCAATGAACCGATTAGGAGGGAAGTCAAATTCTGGAGAAGGTGGTGAGGTCAGTTTATGGTGAAGAATCATTCTCTAATTTAATTTCATTTCATTTGAAGAAAATATTTTAATTAAATTATCAACTATTTTCTAGGATCCCATTCGATGGAGTCCTCTAACTGATGTCATTGATGGGTATTCTCCAACACTTCCTCATCTTAAGGGCCTTCAAAATGGGGATACTGCTACTAGTGCAATCAAACAGGTAAAAATATTTATACCCAACCTTCTGGGCCTTTTAACTAAGATGATAAATCTCGATTTTTTAAAAAAAATATAAGATAGTGATATTTGAGTTGGTTTCAAGAAGAATGTTTCTTTTATTATTTGAAGGAAATTTTACCGCGATTTTTAAATTCACTATGTTCTTATGGCATTTATAAATGTTCAAAGTTTAAATGGATCAATCTTATGCTATCAGAATGAAATGCTGGAGGCTTCAACCCATGCTTTGAAATTTCATGTCGTGCTGGGCTGCATGATTGGAATTTCTGTAAATCGCTTAAATTTTATATTAATCAGCACAAATAATCTCTCGTTACTACCATGTTGATTGTGCTAATGAGCATCATGTCATGCCGACATTGGACCCACTTTGTTACAATTTGTCATGTGTAAAGATGAAACTCATCTCTTATGTACTACCTTATTGTTTGTGCTAATGAGCATCATGTCATGCCTACATTGTGGGCCCACTTTGTTACAATTTGTCATGCCTAAAGATGAATTCAAATTATGTTTATTACTTATTTGTAGCTTGTTTCTCTAAAAATTCTTATTCAATTGAATATTTAATTGCTATAGTCATTTTCTAAAACAAGTGGAACAAAGAAGACTATGAACATAAAATGTGAATTCATCTCAAGGCATTGAAGTAAAAAAAAGATTCAATTATCTAAATAATATAGTATTATTAAAAGTATAAAATGTAAGTGAAAGGGGATTAATTGAGTAAAATTTATTTGAATTCATTCTACACACTTTAACACATGTCAAAGCGTGTCGAGTATGAATATAACATAGTACAACAAAAATGTAGTTGATTCTCTATTTGCTAGCTTTGTTTTTAGTAGATAAATTAAGTGAAAGAAAGCGTATTAAAAGAGTAAAACTCATTTATCTCAACGTTTGTTTAGATGCGCGGCACAACACGGTACTAAACCCTTACAGTTATGACTGGGGGCTGAAGCTCCTGAATGGAACTGCTATTTTAAACCTTGCATTTATCAGCAGAATATATACAAATAGAAGGTTACTGAAGTGGTACATAAGAAAAAGAGTTTATGATTTACAAGTTTGCTTACTGATTGGTGTGCAACATGTTTCAAGCTGCTTAATTATCTCCAACTCGTCATTTGCATGGTGAATTAAATATGGAAACGCTTACAGGTTGCTTCAGGTAGATTTGGTGTCACACCAACATTTTTGGTTAATGCTGACCAATTGGAAATTAAAATTGCACAAGGTGCTAAGCCTGGTGAGGGGGGTCAGTTGCCTGGGAAGAAAGTCAGTGCTTATATTGCTCGGTTAAGAAACTCTAAACCAGGAGTTCCACTGATTTCTCCACCTCCACACCATGACATTTATTCAATCGAGGATCTCGCTCAGTTAATTTATGATCTTCATCAGGTAAAATTTTGTTTCTAAAAGGAAATCAGTGTTTAGACAAATTGTCTTTGGATTCTCTCATTTTATGCTTGACTTATGACTGCTTACGGGGTATGTAATCAGGTGAACCCCAGAGCCAAGGTATCTGTCAAACTTGTGGCAGAAGCTGGAATTGGCACTGTCGCTTCTGGTGTAGCTAAGGGCAATGCTGATATCATACAGGTATTTAATAATTACTTAAATGATAGTACCTCTGCATTTCTTTTCTTCCAATTCACATTTGCTCGTGTTGATTCATAATCAGTATAACTTGCTCTAATAGGACTAAAATTATTTATTCTAATGGGAACGGTGGTTGGTATTGGGTCATTTTTAGAACAATGATTATTATGTAACTTTTGTCAATAAGTTAATAAACTAAATTTTTTTGTTCCCTAAGCCTTATTTGTTGGCATTCTCATTAATCCTCTTATGCTGGAGAAGATTGTTTGAAGCACATAACAACAATTTGCCCGACCCCACTTGTATTTAGTTTACGTGTGCATTAGCATGTATTTGTCATTTTCTCACTAATTTTTATTAGTGTCAAAACTTTGCTATTTTCTTGCAATTTTTTTTACATATTTTATTAGTTGCAAAACCTTTGCTATTTTCTCACAATTTTTTTATCTCTTTTGTTAGTGGCAAAAGCTGTCATTTTGTTGCTTTTTTTTTTTTTTACATCTTTTATCAGTAGCAAAACCTTCTATAGGTTCATATGACAGACTAAAGGGGAATAGTTGGTGAAATTGAAATTAATCGTTTTGTTGTTTGTGTCAATGGTGTAACCACAACTGGGATAAAAGATGTAAGCACAATGCTGACTGTAAGAGTTTACGTAGTTTGAAATCCTGCTCATACTCCGCAGCCTAGCAATTCATTCAGTGATTCACTGTCAAAAATCTGCTATGAAAAGCTCCTCTTGAGAGAGAGAAAGCCTTGTACAAATGATATAAGAAAGTGTAGGCACAAAGTGTAGGCTCACTTTTCTCAATGAATATAGATAAGCATGATAGAAATAGCAACGATGCTTAACAAAGATTGAAAATTTTGAAAGACATAAAGCTTTGATGATTCCTAAATTTTTATAAAAGCCAAATAATTTTCAAACCGTGTTTAAAACAGCTCTAATGACTCTTTCCTCCATGCTTCCAGTTGACTGGAAACATCCCCAGTTTACTGATCATGCAAACATGGTCATTATATAGCCAATAGGTAGGCAATTGACTAGAAAACTTGTTCAAATGACTGCTCGTGCATCTAGTCAACCAGATCTAGAATAATTTCAATCAACTCAAGCTCAAACAAAAGCATTAAGTTCTATGGATAGAGAGTTTTTGGTTAACTTTCAAGTTGGCTAATCGACTATGTTCTTTAGTTAACTGAATTTGCTTGGAGCCCGAACAGAAACTTTTGGTTCTCTGAATATGGAGTTTTCAATAGACTTCCGAGTCAACTAAGCACTCCATTCAATTGAGGTTACCTTCAGTTGAGTGAATTTGATCAGAGATTTCGATTTCAAATGGCTTATGCTTCATAAACCTATGCAACACTCAAGATTGAATTTAACCGCCTTTTTCAACCCGGAACAAATTGTTCCATGGTTGAACAGTTTTTAAAGTCACTGGATATCATCTTAAAAGCATAATCCCAAGGTTACAATCATTCATAATCTCTCATAGCTTTTACGTCTTCAACCTCACATCATCCATCAATGATGTTGCCTAAATACTTGCTCTCTAGGTCTTCAACCACTTCATGCTAGGACACTACTTCCCTAGAAAATCTTGATCCCTCAGATACCATATCCCTTCGCTAATCACTCCAATTTCTCCTTGCTACAAATGTTTGAGCCATCAATCACAAACCATCCATCTTTTACTACATCAAGTCAATCATAACAACTCACCATGTCAAGCTATGAGCTTTGTGATCTCCATATGCACTCAATTAAGTCCCTATTTACTTAATTTGACCCTTTTCCAAACACATCAAAACAACTTGGTTAACTCGATCACTTGGGAGCATTGTTGCACCAACACTTGCCTGCCTATGCCAAAGTTCAATAACGAACAACTCCTTTAGTTCTCTACATAATGATTCTTTATTCATTATTCTTTTTTTTGGATAAGTAAAAAATATTATATATCCAAGAAAAAGGTACATCCATACACCAACATCAACCATCCCACATGACAAATGGGAAGCCATCATACACAAACCTCAGTCAAAACACATTGCTAATGGGCCCGACCCGCTACATGCATACTCGGTCACCTATCTAAGTGAAGTAGGTCACCTCCAACTCCAATCCAGAGTAGATGGTCCAGTTTGTGATCTGTCAGATAAGTCCCAAGAGCCTCCAAGGGCAACAACTTTATTCATTATTCTTGCATCATTTTATAGTTGATCGATGCCTCTATTTTTCGGTCAATCAAATTAGATTATTTTCAATTATGTTTAAATAATGAAGCAGAAAATTCATGCGAAATAAAGAGATGAAATAAAGTCGGTATTGAATAAGAAATCAGAGATTTTGCTTTTATTTATCAGAATACGTATCAAGAGAACCACATTTCTTCCATGTTGACTTTAATGCAGTCCATTGAGATTCAAAGAAGATGGTCACTGTGTAGGGTTTGCTCATCTCTGAAATCCTCATTTTAGTGTTTGACCTTGAGGTGTCTTCACATCACATAGCATGTGATACGATCCTTATGTGAAGTGGGAGTGATATGTCAAACCCTTCCTAATAGTGCCGCTGTACAGATTCGAACTCCCGACCTTTAGCTGGAAGCCTTTTGGTTGCTCATTTTGGAAATTTGCGTCAGCTTGTAATTGTTGGATTCAGAGATTGAAATTGTTCTGTGCTGCACAACACACACAAGACAAAGGAAGCAATCATTCCACTGACTGGCCTGCTCATCCTTTTGCTAACCGATGAGCATGAAGTTGCGATGAGGAGATCACCAAATAGCGGATGGAAGATAAGGGGTTTTCTCTCTTTTTGCAATGGAGGTTCACATCTTGTCTGGCTGCTTTTACTCTTCTCCATGGACCTATTGACGAACACTCTTCTTGTGGTGACCACAAAGTCACAGGATGAGGTCTTTGAGCAGAAGTTGGATTACAATGATTTATCTCTTCTTCTTTCCATGGAGGCTTGCAGCTTGTCCATCTGGCATTTTCTCTTCTCTTCAAACTTGTAGACAAACAGAAATCAGCGATCTCATATCCTCCCAGCAGATGGATGTCCACAGCTTGTCTGGCCCATATTCGCTCACCTCACCAGGCCAAGCAACATCATCTTCCTAACTGTTGTTGATCTGCACCACATGTTATCAAGGAACCATACTTTAATTGTTGCTTTATTTTATAATGAAAAAAAGGATTCATCATCAACAGGAGAGCATTTGTTATCTTGGTAAAACTCCATAGCTCTTGCTTGCCAGTGCTGCAGAATGCTTACTTTTATGAAAATGATTACTGAATTCGATGCTTGCAAATGCTTGTCTTGACCTTCAAAAGATCATACCAAATTAATTGGACATATTTGTGACTCAAGATCTTTCCTGTGACTATTGTTATATTTTTGTTACACTGGATTCTTTCATTGAATGCTTTGATCAGTATAAAAATTTGTTTATGTGCATAAATGAAACCACTAGTGCGCAAATTAATTGGACAAATTTGTGGCTTGTGATCTTTCCTATGGATATTGTAACCTCATTTTTGTTCCACTGGAATCTTTCATTGAATGCTATGATCAGTATAAAAATTTGTTTGTGTAAATCCACCAGTGCATCAATTGTATCCAGAAAATGATTAAAGAAAATTTGTTTTCTTGACAAGATTTCTGGACATGATGGGGGAACTGGAGCAAGCCCTATAAGCTCAATTAAGCATGCTGGGGGACCCTGGGAACTTGGTTTAACTGAAACCCATCAGGTTTTCAAATACTTCTGCACTTGGACTTTAAAGTGTTTTGTTCTGTTTTCTCCATGTGATCAACAAATGATATTTTCCAGACACTTATTCAAAATGGTCTGCGAGAAAGAGTCATCCTTAGAGTTGATGGTGGATTTAAGAGTGGAATTGACGTTCTCATGGCTGCTGCCATGGGTGCTGACGAGTATGGTTTTGGGTCTGTGGCTATGATTGCTACTGGTTGTGTCATGGCACGTATTTGCCACACTAACAATTGTCCTGTTGGTGTTGCCAGTCAGGTAATAACAGTATTCTTATTTTTTGTATTTTCTGTTTGAACATTTCCTTTAAATTTTATTGTTGTTTGTCTATACATGAAAAATATACTGCTAAACATTTCAGAGAGAAGAGCTTCGGGCTCGTTTTCCCGGGGTTCCTGGAGATCTTGTGAACTACTTCTTGTATGTTGCAGAAGAGGTAAATTTCCTTTTAGTTAAGCTTGAAAATGTATTTCCACACTTGTAAGTAATCATTCATTATAGTCTCACTAGTTTCTATGAGGTACTTCTTGCAAATTTGGTTTCTATAAATTTGTAGTTTTATTTATTTGTTTGTTTTTTCTTGCAATTCCTTGTTCAATTCTTTTTTCCCTAAAATTTTTGGCCAGGTCAGGGGCGTTTTGGCTCAACTTGGATATGAGAAGTTAGATGACATTATTGGGCGAACAAATTTGTTAAGACCGAGACAGATCTCTTTGACAAAAACACAACATCTTGATCTCAGCTATTTCCTTTCAGTATGTAATGAACTCAAGTGTCAGTTAAACTTGTATTTTTATTTCCTAACAATCCCTAAATTTAATTTTACAGAATGTTGGTGTACCTAAATTGAGCAGTTCTGAGATAAGAAATCAAGCTGTTCATACAAATGGACCTGTTCTCGATGAAATCATACTTTCTGATCCTGAGGTAAAGAATGAAGTTGTTTAGCTTTTTTATTTGCCTAAAAATTCAAATATCTCAATGCTATGGTTCCTAAGCTTGCATGCAAATTTTCATTTGTCTTACCAAATTCAGTAGTAGGTTTCACCAAGATTTAAAATCTCGATCCATGCCGAGGTTTTGGTCCCGGATTGGAACAATATAATTTCGGTATCGTATTATGCCGTGCCGATATAGTTTCGGTATTTTTTTAAATATAAAATATATTAACTAAAAATAAAAAATTTAATCTAAATATATAAAAATAAAAATAAAATATTATATATATATATATATATAT
>JBBMKF010366827.1:0-13859 GCA_037834155.1 Curcuma caesia
AAAAAGTTATTTATTTCTTTTGCTTCCGCATGTTAAACAGAAAAAGAAAAGTTATTTGAGTTATTTTATTTAATAAGTAAAAGTTAAGGAAAGTTTAAAATACGTAACGTCTCCCAACTAGTATAAGAAAGAGGGGGGGCGTTACACTTAAACGACAATACCAGAAATATGTTTGGTTTAAATTTAGATTTAAATCGTTTGATATTTATTTTGTAGATTGAGTTTTCAAAGTCTAGAATATAGAGTCCATTCATAAGAAATGCACTACAATATGACAATATTTATCCTTTACTATAAATAAGAAACCTTTTTTGTCCAAATAAAAAATAAAGATAATGTTCATAGTTAACGTAGGCATATTATAGCACTCTTCTAGCTAGTTCCAAAATAAGCTCAATGGGCAAAGATAAGGAATATGTTTCTACACTATAACAGCAACTCTTGGACTATTGCCTACTGTAGGTCCACTTCACCCTTTGTCAGCAATCTAGTCTTTCTTAGGTCCTGCACATTAGTACAAATGTGAGATGTACAGTCGATATCTAATACCCACAAAGAATAAACAGATAGATTGACTTATATAATAAATATACCTAAGACGGAAGTTTCACTTCTCTTCTTTTTAACTTCCTCTAGATATAGTTTGTAGTTCCTCTTCCAATGTCTGATCTCACAACAGTGGAAGCAGGTTCCTTTCTTAGGCACCCAGCCTTTAGGTTTCAATGCATAAGGTTTAGATTTGCCTTTGGCTTGGGTCTTACCCTTACCTTTGAGTTGTCATTTTCCTTTACCCTTTTGCACCATCAAAATGGTACTAGGTTTAGTCTTCTAAAATTGAGTTTAGTAGTTCTCAACATTCTTGCTTAATATCTCAGGCAATGGCTTGTCAATTTTATTTATGTTATAGTTCATGACAAATTGACTATAGCCTTCTGGTAATGATTGTAGAACAAGGTCAATGGTCAATTCTTAGCCTAATGAAAATCCTAATCTTTCAAGGTTTTCAACGTACTCAATCATTTTAAGTACATGAGTTCCTACGAGACTTCCTTGTTGCATCTTGCATTGAAATATAACTTTAGATATCTTAAATCTCTCATATCTTGTCTGCCCTTGATATAGTTGTCTAAGATGTTCAACCATATCGTAAGCATCCATGTTCTCATGTTGCTTCTGGAGCTCAAAGTTCATGGTGGAAAACATAAGACATGACACATCAAATGCATCATCTTGATACTTCTTATACGCATCCTTATCAACACAAGTAACAGTAGTAGCAGGTGCTTCAGGAATATATTACTCTAGGATGTACAGTTTTTATTCTTGCTTGATAACAATTCTCAAGTGTCTGACACTCATATAACAATCCATGGAATATTTTCATAGCGGGTCAATTCAGTATATATTATTTAATATATACTCATGTGTCAACTTGATATCTTATATCCATGACTTATGAGATTAAGTTATCAGTTGGCTTACATGTTAGTTTCAACGTATTAATATTGACCTTATATATTAAAGCTTGACTAGAATAGTTAAGAGTAATGTTCTATATATATGTTTACAGTCTCCCACTATCAATTCAACCAATTGATACGCTGTAAACTAGAAATTAATATCTTGGGATATTATTATACTTATTCATGTGGCACAGATTTAAAGTAAATATAATAACTATAAATTTTATCTTTTATTAATGAAATATAATACAAAAGTTTCTTTGTCAATCATCTTATAATTGGCTTTAGGACTAATACTAATAATATCCTCTTAGTATTTCTCCCTAGTTTGGAATATATAGGGCATGGGCCTATTTTACGGGTGCAAAAATGTAGCTGGTGCAGAGTGACATATTTAGACGAATAAGGTTGGTCGTTAAGGCTAAGATCGACAAGGTCTTAGCTTGGTTTACCAAAGTAACTAGGGTTGAGGTGTCGAGAGGTCGAGGTGTCGAGAGGCCGAGGTGCCGAGAGGAGGAGATTTCGAGTGCTAAGAGGTTGAGGTGCCGAAGTGCCGAAAAACCAAGAGGTCATATGTCGAGGTGCCAAGGTGTCAAGAGGTCGAGTGACCTAGATCCCGAAAGGATGAGATGTCGAAAGGCCGAGGGATCGAGATTCCAAGACGCCAAGGTGTCGAGAGACTGAGACACCGAGAGGTTGAGGTGTCAAGAGACAGAGAGGCCAAAAGACCAAGAGACCGAGGTGCCAAGAGGCCGAGAGATCGAGATGTCGAGGTGCCAAGAGGTCAAGATGTTGAAGTGCTGAGATGCCGAGAGGCCGAGATGTCGAGATGTCGAGATGTCGAGAAGCCAAAGTGTCAAGAGGCCGAAGTGCCGAGAGACTAAGAGGCTGAGGTGCTAAAAGACAAGAGGACGAGAGGCCAAGATGTCAAGGTGTCGAGAAGATGAGGTGCCGAGATGTGAAGAGGGTAAGGTGCCAAGAGGCCCAGGTGTCGAGAGAGGTCAAGGTGCAGAGGTGTCGAGAGGCCGAGGTGTCGAGAGACCGAGGTGCAGAGAGAATAAGGTGCCAAAAGGCCAAGATGTCGAGGCGCCGAGAAGCTAAGATGTTGATATGTCGAGAGGGCGAGATTTGTATATATAAGTTTTTAGATTTTAGTTTCTCTTATCTTTCACTTAACATATCAACTTAATATTGACTGTAAATGCTACGTAAGAGCAGTCAGATTCCACCACATCAACGTTAATAAAGACTATTGTAATTAATGTCAACTAAGACGAATGAAATAACTTTTTGATCATGGCTATGATCTCCGTAGGTAACTCTCCACTTGTAAGGTTGTCACGAGAAAAGTCAATCAAAATATTATATTGTTTAAATTTATTTAATAAAGTAATTAAATTAAATTAATAAGATTTAATGAACCAACTTATTGAAATAGTTATTCAAATTTTATCTATTTATTTTTTATAAATTTGAGTTTGATTCAAATTCAATTTGAATTTAATTCATTTAGCTATTATTGATTGTAAATTTAATATTATTCACTTGTGTATATTGAAATTATATAGATAAATCTTTAAAACGTTTAATTCATTTATATTCTTATCCATCTCATACCTATAAACACTATGGTATGCTAGTATGAGGTCTCTCCAATTTCTATCCTTACTACACCTTAGCAATTTAAGCAGGGGAGACCTAACGAAAATTCACTTCAACATCTACCATGGCAAATAATTTCAAATTGCATCACACTTTTAATTTATGATTTGATGTTTATAACTATACATATAACAAAACTTTTCAGGAGATAAATATTGGAGGGCTTGTTGGAACTTGGAACTAGCTAGCAGGATCCCATCCAACTTTTAATTATACATATAGAATAATTTTTGAATTAAAATTCATTATAATTCCCAAAACGCAAATTAGACTGAAATTAATCCTTGACTGATGCTGTTAGAACTTTACAGGGAAGTTGGATCATAAATTACATATGCTTACTCACTATTACGAGAGGAAACAAAAGGAAAGCCAAGTGACGAGATTTACTCAAAAAGAACGCCAACTGCTGCAAATTAGAGAAAATGCCATGGCATTAGCACACCGACATCTTTTCTATCTCTTCCAGTAGGTATTTTGACTCCGCCGAACAATCCACTGGAGCTTGAGCTCTAACCGTTATCCTCTGCCTCTTCTCGTGCATGTACTCAGTATGCACAACACTGACCCGGAACAAGTGTGGAACCCATGTTGCTTCCTTCAGCTTGAGCTGATACTTTTCATCTCCTTCCTACAAGATCAACAGCTTCACTTTTCAAACAATCCAGGATAACAAGTAGCAAACAAAAGAATGGGAGTTTTAGGAGTCAAATATTTTTTTACCTCTGTTCTTATTCTATTAAGCTCATCAGCAGAGCACCCAACTATTTTCTCAGCTTGCTCGTTGAAAACTGAAACCCAGGCTTCACCTGAAGGATCTGTGACCTTAACCACCATTATGTATCTGAAAAGAGAAAATTGAAGTTGTTTAAACTATTGCTTCTTAATTATTCCAAAAAGAAAGAAGCAGCTATGTGCTGTGCATTTACCCAGTTATTTTGTTTACCTTAAAGAGCTCTCGTCATCATTTTTCTGGCAGGATTCACACCAGTACCCAGAACCAACAGCTTCTGTAACCTTCTTGTTGCAAGTATTGCATGCTCGATACCACATTGTCTGGTCAGGCTTAATGTAGCTTACATAGACATTTATGCTGAAGAAGGCAGGCTGTTCACAAAGTAGTCTGTGAGAACTTGAAAGTGCTATCCCTACAGTTAGGTTTTTATTGACACTTCGTTAATTTATACCTTATCTTGGCCAAGACTTTGATTCTCAGTTATATGAGAAAGGAAAACTCTATCAGAATACATTGACCTCGATCCATTTTTGTTGGAAGAGACCATGCTTGATCCAACAGATGCCATTGAAGCCCCTTTCCCTTCTGAATCATACCTGCAAGGTAATAGGAAGGAAGAGTATTTAGAATAGTAGAAAATAGCTAAAAAAATATGTTAAAGACAATTTTGATAGCTAACAATCTTACCAAGACTTCAGCTTCTTTGCTTCAGGTAAATCTGGGTTTATTGTCACCGAACTTCTACTTAAAGTTGACAAAGATACACCTATTATTGGAATACAAAAGTTTTCCATATTAAGATAAGCGCATGTTTTATGATGATTCATTTATTAAAGCCTACATCAAAACTACATGCGAGCAAATCATGCCTTGAAAATCTCCTACTCGGAGGCATTTTATGGCTACAACTGGTGAGGTATGAACCATATCTAGCAATTGCTGACCAACATCTGTAGCAAGATCATTCCACAGGGAGACAGTAACAGTTTTGTTCCTGTAACATAGACAAGTACAAGATGAATCGTGTAACCAACATGTGTATCTTTTAAAGTGGAGAAGACAAATATGTAGAGTAATTGAAGTGTCCAATAAGGAAAAAAAAGTGTGGAAATAGCTTACGAGTCATCTGCAATAGTAAAATCCCGTTTTGGAATCAATTCATTGTTGCTTTTCCTCCTGATACTCATAGTTGATGAAACATTCTGAACAACACCTATCAAATCTTCACCACAAATGGAAATGTTGAGAAAGAAAGCTTAAACACACTATCAATCAAATCCAAAATAGCAAGAATTATCTATACCTATGAGCTCCCTCCCATTCACGTATGACCCCAATTGATCAATCTTAACAAAATTGTATTTAGTTTCAGGGATAAACGTTTCCCCCTCTGCCTCTTCAACTATGGAGTTCTCATTTAGATTCATCTCGTAGTCATTATTCACAGTTGCGAACTGCTTGTTTGCAACTCTGAGAAACCCTTTTGATATGTAATAGACTTTCCCCAACTCAAACTTCGGATAGAATTTAGTTGCCGCTTCATTAAACATTGTAGCCTGAATTTGAGTGCCCTGATCAACATTTTGAAAATTTGAACATCAGCAATATTGTATCTTGAAGGGCATCCAGAGTATGCCGCATTTATGCAATTATATAAAAGAAGACTTACATCCTCATCTGTCAATTCTACATTAAAAACCTGACCCTCTCCTTTAGCATTCCTGTATGTTCTCAAATTCCCTTTATTGGTGAGTCGAACCTTTATGGTCCAATTACCTTGATAAGGATTTAAGGAAACGAGAGGATGCACTCTTCTTGATATTGCAAGACGTGCAGCAGGAGCAACACTGCAAAATGTAGCAGCATTACTATTATAAGGTAAAAAAATCTATCAGAAAAGGAAAAACATGATTACAAAAACAAACTATAATAAACATCTTCTCAAGAAAAATGACTAATATACGACGGAAACTGAAATTGCATAATTGCATTGACGATAGTAGAATGAAAGTTACTTACTTGCCGTGCTGTTCCTGCACAATCTGGGCTGCAGATTTTGGCACAGTAGATTGTTTAGGCTTCAATAGTATACCAGGCTCATTTATTTTCACATCATTGTGGACAAGTTCCTCTTGCTTAGGCTTTAAAGTCAGTTCGGGCTTTTCTTTCTTCACGTCACTTTTAATTTCCAACTCAAGAGCAGGAGAAACTACGTCACACTTTGTCACTATTAAAGCCCTGAAAGAGGATGAACCAACGTAAATACCCTGGCATCAGTGTAAGCCATATTGAAAGAGTCAAAGTCGTGATCATTTATGTATTTACTTTTCAGGTTGATTAGGAATGGAGTTGCAGGTATAATCCAGAATACGGATGAGACCAAGGTTTTGCAATTTTCCAGATTGGATTTCTGTAGATAAATAACTTGGAAGCATCGCTTTTAGCTTCATCTCCCCATCACTAGCCATAAATCTGTCATCAAGTATATTATTAGCTTCAAAACTTAACATTTACTTTTAGTCAAACATAAGAACATCAACACAACAAGATTCAACAGTATATACGCTCAAGAAAAGTTTGGCATCATAGTACAATAATCGAATGAGGTTTGGAAATGTATTAACAAATGCAAAGAGCAACACATAGTTGTACATGCAGCGTCGTACAATATAAAGATAGCATAGTACAATCTTCTTGCCTCCCAAGATGGTGTTAAATAAGTTCATCCTAAACCAAAGAGCGGGGCTAACCGAGATCATTCATGTGGTTTTAAGCTGTCATTCAGCAATTCTAGGGAGCAACAACTTGGTGTACTCTGTTATTGCAAAAATAACTTTCGCGCACAATCCAACAAATCTAACTCAAGAACACATGGGCAGATAGATTGTCAAACTTCAACAAGAAAAAATTGAAACGACATTTAATCCCCTAGGTTGAACCATTGCAGATCTAAAGATGTAATTCACGAGACAAGTCAAATCCCATTGCGCAGATCCAACCAATGTTATGCACGACTAAACTGATGACTCCAAGCATCAAAATCGACAGAAAGGCATAAGCCAGAAAACAAAATGGGGCGAAAAAGATGCGACCTGATTAGATGCAAAGAGAGAAAGATGTTTACGTGAAACGCGTGCTGCTCGTTCCGATGGGCTTCAGATCGAGAACCTGGACGATGATCTCCGGCACGTCAGAGGGCGATTCAGGAGAAGGATTGGAGAGGATCATCGAGACGGCTCCTGGAGTCACACATCTCGCCATTTCTAGAAAGATCCAACGCGAGAAGAGAGAAGCAGAAGGTAAGAGGCGAAAGAAGGAATAAAATGAGGAACCCCTGTAACCTATTCTTATTGAGCCATGGGAAATGGCGGGAACCTTTTGGTGGTAAACTAAACGTTTCGCGCCTAATACCGCCAAACGTAAATTGGGTTTGAACGTGTGGGTTCGGCGCATATAAATAGAATATTATTAGGGGAGTAAAAATTCAACTAAATTAAATAAATTGATTTAATTGATTGAATTTAAAATTTTAATTTAGTTATTTTAAAATTTTTTTAAAAAATATCAATTAATTCGATTCAATTTCAATTTTAAATTTTTTATTCAGTTAAACTAAATTAACTGAATTAATAAAAATAAAAAATAATTTATAAATTTATAAATAAATTATAAATTTTTAATTAATGAATAAATCTATTATTTTGGTTAATTAAATAATAAAAAACCACACACATAGATGCATTAAATCAATAATCAGCAAATGTAATAAGATAAACTATTAACAAATATATGTACATATGTAACACATATCATAGACAACATGCATGATCACTGTCTGCATTCAACACCCCAGACACCCACACAATGAACTGGGGCGCACGACAGGACAAACACACACACTCCAACAACAGACCACTACACGTGAGTGGGGAGCGAGGAAAATATCTCAGGGAAGCTATCTAGCTGTCTGGTCACTATCTGCACTTACCATCCCTAAACACCCACACAATGAACTAAGATGCACGACAGGATTCACCCACTCCAACAACAGACTAATTACAGGTTAGGGAGAGGGGTAGTATCCCAGGAAAGCTATCTAGCTAGTCCTGGTCACACCCACACAATGCTATAATGCTTTCACTCCTGTACCACTGTGTAATTAGGGTTTAGGGATTGATTTGTTGTTGTGGGTTAGTTTGAGTTAAACTCGATTATAGGTTGATCTGGTGGATTAACTAGAGATTGGTTAAGCTACTGATGGTTGTTTGCTTTTGGTAGCTTTGGGTTTTGGTTGTGGTTAAGCATGGATGGAACTTAACTAGATTTATGAGATTAGTGTGTTAATTGGTTTTGATTAGGTAAGTGGATGGGTTGGATTGGGTTAAGTTAAATCTGGTTGAGGCTAGGTGTGGAATTGTTTGGGATTGGTTAGGTTAATCGGGTTGAATTGTGTTAATTGGATCGGGTTAGGTTAAGAGTGGAGTAGGATAAGTTAAATAGGGTTTACTTTGTTGTAAGATTTAAATATATTATTGTATTTAGTGAGTGTTGTATTTTGTAAATTGCAGGACTTTGATTTGTTAATCCTGTTATATACGAGGATTTTATTGGGGGTTCTTATTGCAACGTTCGTTATAGCAGGTGAGTACTCCTATACTTAATCAATATAGGTTTTATTCGTAAGTGCATAACTTATTATCTATTGTAATTATCTTGTTGTTATCCTTATTGCACTCGTTGCTTGATACATACCTGTTGACTTTGGATATGATCTATTTACTATTAATACAGTCTCATTATTTATTGTTGGTCTATGATGATTTATTATGATTGATGTTGAGTATATCTTGGTAGATGTAGTCATTACTTGTTGAACTGAGCATCATAACATCTATATGTTTGTTGTTGTTGGCTCTCACTAGACCATTATTTATAGTGGTATAGGAGTGAGAGTATTATAGTGTAGGATCGAAAACACGTTAGAGGGGGGGTGAATAGTGTGTTTGCACGCTTTTCAATTTTTCGTAGAAACTTGAGTACGAAAACGGAAGCGAATAAAGACAACGAATACAGAAAAGTAATGCAGTAAAGTAAAGAACACTTTTTGTTTTTATATGGTTCACAGCGCAACGCTGCTACTCCAAGGCCCACGGTCCTTGACCGTTTACGTTGGGCAATCCACTAAATCACTTGCCCCTTTCCGGCAGCAAGTGTATCGAAAAATCTGGTTACAAAGCAACGATTATAAAAATTTAAGTACAGTATGAATTTGTTACCAAACTTTTGAACAAAAGATCGCTCCCCAGAAGTCAAAATTGTCGTCTCGGTGTGAATGAAAGATTGCTTGGAGCAGGCATAGCACCGACGTCGAAGTTGGAGCACTTGGGAGTCACGAGAACGAGGTTTTGAAGCTTTGGAATGGAATGCTTCGGTTGCTGGTCGCGGGGTCCTTATATAGTCGACCTAAGTCGACTCAAGTGACAATCTGGGTCGACTCCAGCGTGCGTGGCAGATAAAACTTGATCGGCTTTGTCATTTATCCCTCTTGAGTAGACTCTGATCACGTTCTGGGTCGACTCCAGTTGCGATGGCGGCAGCGGCGATAAGATTTGACCCTGAGTCGACTCAAAACCTCACCTGAGTCGACTCCAGACTGATCTGGCAGAAAACTCAATGCGTTGACTTTCGGATTCAAGCTGATTCGGCTGGAGTCGACTCCAGAACCCATCTGAGTCGACTCCAGACCCGAAAAACTAGATTTTCATCCAGAGTTAGCTTTCGTCGGGCTTTTCCTTCCTGAACAAAAAGTTAGATCAAAGATAACATGTAAAGGATCGAGTCGGCTCACCGAACTAACTCCGAGTCTTAACTTCGGATCTCCGGTGAGATCCTGGATTAGACCGACGCCTATAGTTCCTCGTAGGAACGCGTCCTCATCCACTCCCCTCGGGAGAATTTACCTGATGCCAACCGAGTCCTCCTGACTCGTTGGACTTGTTCTCGGCTCTGTCGTTGCCCCCCAGGACTTGTGCTGCAACTGATCCTCCTGATCAGTCCAGTCTTCTGCTGCAACTTGGTCCTCTTGACCAAGTCCAGACTTCTGCTGCAACTTGGTCCTCCTGACCAAGCCCAAACTTCTGCATGGTGCACTTTGACTTTGCCAAAACTTCATGCCTAGCAGCACTAGGACTTAACCTGTTTCCTATAAGCTCAACTTAACTTGGTTAGCCAAACCACATACTTAACTTGATCCTAGTTCCATAATCAAAACTCTAGTTTGATCTGCTAGTGCTTCCTGCACTAATATTTCTACGGTATTTTTGAAACTCGGATCAGAATGCATCATAGAGCATATTCAGAATATCAGTCGATTGATCATTCCATCAGTCGACTGGTCAGGTCGACTCACGACCTAAATAACTCGATCAATCTTTCTGTAATTTTCAGAATTTCAGGGCAGTCGACTATTACATGAGCAGTCGACTGATGCAAGTTGACTTATCTTCAGAAATCACTCGACCAATTTTTCTGTAAGATTTGAATTTCGATGGCAGTCGACTGATAGTTCACTAGTCGACTGATGAGAAGTCGACTCAACCTCCAATTCACTCGACTGATTTTTCTGTGAGGTTCAAATATAGAGAGCAGTCGACTGTTTTTACACGAGTCGACTAACATCAGTCGACTAACTTATGAACAGTCGACTGATGGGCGAAAAACCTTATATATGGGCCCGACAGTAGGCGCTGAAAACCTAGGTTTCAGTCGCCGGCACTGGTTTCTCCCATTCTCCAGCCCCTCTCCGGCCCTCTCAAATCTTCCAACACCTTCCTAAGCCTAACCCTAGCCCTCTACTCCACTCTCTCCACTTCGTTGCAAACCTAGGGTTCTTCTCTTCTCATGGAACCACAAAAATGGTAAAATCCTATTCCAACCTTCATTTTCTTACAAAATCTATATTTTTACTCAAGAACTAACTTGTTTCTATCTTGTGTTTGTGTTTATTTCATTGCATTCATCATACACATGTCAAACATTTGCATTTTGTGCATATAGAGGTTATAGGATAAAACATGTCGCTCAGAAGCGTCCCAGAAGTGAAGGGACTTCCCGTCGGGCACCTTCACCGCCCCGTCGGGAGCCCTCACCTCCTTCTGAACCAATTGTGCCTAGATTCCATTCGGCCGCAGCTAAAAATCTCTTTGCGACAATTGATTTCAAGTTAATGGAATGTCGCTACCTAAACAATGAATATTTTGCTTCAAGAACCCCTCAACTCATGGAGATCATCATGTTCTATCAACTAGGTGTTCTCATGACATGCACCCATGATGTCAATTTGGACCTATGTAAAGAATTTTATATTAACCTTCGTCAAATTGGAGGGGACGATAAGAGATATGAGTCTACTGTGGGAGGAACCATCATTGAGTTCAACCCAGATATTCTCAGAGCCTTTCTTCAGTGTCGTCCATCAGAAAACCCGTTTGTTTGTTTTCCTAATCCACATGGTATCATTTCTGGCACTTTCCGTCATATCTCAGCTGATACCATGCATCGTCATTACTTTGGGATTCCTAGACCTCCACTATAGAACATGTTTGATCATTCTAGGATGTCCGCAATTCATTATGTTTGGTATCGCATCATCCTAGATTGCATTCTACCCATTGTCACTTGAGGGCGATCAGTGATTCGCATGCCACATCTCATTATGATGTACGCCCTCGAGCATCGTCTAGACATTGACATTGCATTGCATATCTTTTCATCTATCATTCACTATTCAAATCCAACCCAAGGAAGACTTCATATGCCCTTTTGCCACATTTTGACTGTATTTTTTGCATCTAAGGGCATAGATGTATCTAAGGGTCAAATCCATAAATTCAACAAGTCATACGATAGTTTAGGGCCCCTCCAGCTCAAGCTAGAAAAGATAGAGTATCATGACGGTGCCATGATTTGGGCACATGACATGCCTCAGGGACCTGCTCACCCTGCTGATGCTCCTGCTGCTGAGGAGGATGCACCCGAGGCACCTTCCCCTTATGATCCTGATGCCCCTGCTCCTGGACCAGCACGAGATCCATCTGATGATCGTCTCACGCGCATAGAGCAGAGACTTGACGATTTCTACGGAGAGTTCCAGTCCTTCAGATAGGACATTCGTGGAGAGCTCCAGACTATGAGACAGGACTGGGTAACAGATCGAGATCAGATACTCGATCTGTTACGAGGATTGCAGATGCCTCAGGCTCCCACCTCCTCCTCCAGCTGATGATGATGAGTAGATGTTAGGTTGTTGGATGTCAAGATGTATTTTACGATATTTCACGTGTATCTTGAACATCTGATTTTGTGTTATGTTTGGTGTGTATTTTGGATATATGAACTTGGTTGCATGTTTGAACTATGACATGTTTGATATTTTTATGACTTGCTTGAATATTTGATATATTTTATTAATTGGTTGTACTTTATTGTTAAATTCATATGTTTTTTATGCTCCCTATGTGTTCAGAAGTGATTCTGAATATCAAATGTCAATAATGCATAAATTCAAAATCTTAAGGGGAGGTTTGAGTTGTAAATATTTAGAAAGAATTGGTAATTTTAAACCCTTAAGGGGGAGCTTGAGTATTCTATAATTAAAAAAGTTTGTGTTAAGGGGGAGCGTAATTATTTTTAAAATTCAAGGAGTTGTGATTAAGGGAGAGTATATGATTTAAACGTGTTTGGAAGGATCATATGGTGTTTGGGGGGAGTCCCTTGATTAAATTCTAAACTAACACATTCAAACACATTTTATAACCCCTTAAGAAATTAAAGATATTGTGCTCATAAGAAAATTCAAATCCTTTGGACATTATGATACAAAGTTGGACTTATATTGATCCTTTCCAACCATTTATGGACCTTTGTATCAAACTCCCATATTTGAGGTCAAAAATTTTCAAAATTATTTTTCTCAAATAATGTTAGCCATAAGTAATGTACGTGTGAAATTTCATAAATTTTTGAAACTCGTACATTTACTTATGCATTATCAAAATTCGTCTCTGATAATTGACATTCAGTGTATCAGTCGACTGGTTCAGAGTACAATCAACTGATGAGTCGACTGATGGATTATGAGTCGACTAATACTCCTGTTTCACTTTAAATTTAATAAATTTAAGGTGTTTTCTCCTTCGAAAAGCATTGTTGGTGCAATACTAAAGGGGGAAGACCATTTTTAGAAGGAGTTTATCCTTACTTAGCCTATGGTTTAGCTTTTTGATTTTTGTCAAAAAGGGGGAGAATTGTGAAAAGGTTAAGTTAGGAAAAGAGAGAGTTTCAATGATTGTTAAAGCTTTATCATGTTTACTATTTGTTCATGCTTATCATGTTTATTATGCTCTGTTATCATGTGATTCATGCTTTGTTTATCATATGTTAATCACATGTTATGCTTTATATATGTTTAAAGACCTAACTTAAATAAGATTTTGCCAAACATCAAAAATGGGGAAATTATTGGTGCAATCTTGCCCCAAGTACATTGGGTTTCAATGTTTGGCTAAACTGTGTTTGAAGTTAGGCAATCTATGTGATCTAACATGGTTGATGCAAGTTTACAGGAAAGTCCAAGTTGAAGACTTGGCAAGGAAAAGTCCAAGCGTGGTCTTGGCAAGGGAAAAAGTCCAAGCATGGGTCTTGGCAAGGAGAAGTCCAAGCTAGGTCTTGGCAAGGAGAAGTCCAAGCGTGGGTCTTGGCAAGGAAAAGTCCAAGGTTGGTCTTAGCAAAGGAGAAGTCCAAGCGTAGTCTTGGAAAAGGACTTGACATGACAAAGCCGATGGAAGCATCTCAAGCTAGTGCGAGGATGATGGAGCATCCAGGGGAGGCACGAGGCTGAGGGAGGTGTTTGAAGGCCGAGGTCAAGGTCAAGAGAAGTTGAAATGTGATTTTTCAGCTTGAATAGTCGACTGGCCCTGCCAGCAGTCGACTGATGATAA